>BOPN01002216.1:111651-116651 GCA_017312705.2 Penaeus japonicus
GTAGTGAATTAGAGGAAATGTTAAAAGAAGTAAAGGAGTAAAAATCTTCTTAACCCATTAACGACGTTTTTTTTATTGTATTTGTCATACATGACGCAGGAGCTCTGGCCTGACAACGGGCGTCATGATATTTGGGGATTTTGGATCATTGTGTTATTTTATTGTGCTATGAGTAATGAGTGAGTTACGATGACAATTGCAGTCATAATTATCATTACTGATGTAATATTAAGCAAAATGGGTTTCACCTACCATCCAAAACCTAGAGGACACTACTTTCTTCTAGCACCAGCAGGAGAGAGAGCCTTGAATGGCACTCATCTACGGTCTTTAGTACCCTCTTTATAGAGCGATGGCACATAGCAAGTTACCAAACTCTTGCTTTAAAGTACTGCAGATGAAGTATGTGCAGGCAGAATGAGAGGAGGAAGTTGACTCAAACCATGCCCAATGGCTATAGTGTGCACCTGTGCCAGTATGGATGCCTTGTACTGTGGCACTCACAGTCATAAGCACAAGTTTCCTTCTTCTTCCCTACCTCTTCATGTTACCCTCATTGTGGATGGTTTATGTTTCGTATTCGTTCATGGCAGCACACGAATACGAAAAAATAAAGTTACTTTTTGCCCTACTTCTAAGACACTGAGTATAAAGAAAAAAATGAGCTGATATGGATCCTGAACTACAATTTTAGTCAAGTGCACAATTGATAAAGCCAGTGATATGATAGATATACCTCTCTAGATACAGTAAAACACACAAAGAATAAAACACAAAGAATAAAACTCTACAATGAGTGACTAAAAGAGAATGGGAAAAGTTAAGGTATGTTGCGTGAAGCTGCCTCACTTTGAAATAAAACCCATTCAGGAGCCTGGGTAAACAAAGCTATCCCCGTCGTTGATGGGTTAAGTAAGATGTCTGCTACACTGGTAGATTGGGGACTTTTAGTTCCTTCTATCACTGCTGAAAAAACTATTTTTTTACATGAAACAAAGTCAAGCAAACAATGGGCAAAAAGATAGTAAGAGATGTGGTGGGTATCCTTCAATAATGGTATATTGCATTAACCCGTTAACGACAGGGCTATTTTGGCTCTAAATGGTTTAAATGCTGGGATATTTCAAACACATAAACCTAACGCCTCGGGATTCTCAGCCACTGGTCGCAGCCAAGCGCTATACGCCCGATCACCTGGCGCCCCGGTCAGGAGGATAACCAAGACGAAATATCTTGTCCCCGTCGGCTGACGCTGCAACCACTTGACATGATATCTTGTCAACCGTCGTTAACAGGTTAACAACCATAACACAGACTATGTACTTTTCTTCGTCTTTCTCAAAGAGACAGTCATTATATTGCAAACTTTACCCATTCCCGCCAGCGCTGTTCCATCTTTGCATAGCTGCAATGGGGCCTCTCGAACGCATACGCTATACACTTTGCACAATCGCCGTCTGTGGCCGGCGGCCGACGGTATCGGGTTGACCCCTTCACTACGACCAGTAGAAAACGCGCCCCCACACCCAATCCGGGATGTCGGTGCGCACTAAATTTTAAACGTCGCTATTGAACATAACATTTTTGAGCCAATGCCTCAACAAGTTTTAAGACAAAACTCAACATAATCATCATGAACTATATATCAAATATATGGATAATCAACCTCTTCCCCCTGTTTATGTGACAAGTTATTTACATGGGTTGGGAGGAGGGTGAGAAGAGTGACCTTGGTGAGAGAACTCAGTGACTCAAAGGACAAAAGAAAACGGTTGAAATAGTATAGTAAACTAATCATAACAAGTTTTATTTTTACATAATGTCCCATAAAGAAATAATAAAATTATTGCTAGAAGGGGATATCCATACCTCTACCGATATAAGCGAATCACACTCCTATGTAATAATAATGAAAGTCAAGTAAGCCATCGTATCATATATGACCCATATACTGAAAAATCTTGTGCAGTATCCGGAAGAAAAAACACTAATGCTTACACGACTCGGCCACGACACAGTATGCGCGTCCTCGGATATGTCACAAGGGCTGCGATGACGCAGTATACGCGTCCTCATGTTAAAGGGGTTAAGTATTCATTAGTCTGACTTTATCCTAAAAAAGGAGTTAAATATCATATTTTAGCTAACTGAAGAAAGAAAAAAGTTTCAAAACCTCTAGAGGCAAAATATATCATCTGACTCACCTCGCCTTTCTTCAATAAATAGCCCTCCTTGTCTATCTGTGTTGGGGAGATGCTATACGCACACAGATTTTTCTCATTTATCTTCATGTTGAAAATAGTCTACTGAAGCATTCAAAATATTTCAGTCAATCTGAAAGTAAGACTTTTGGTAATCACACAAAAAGGAAAAAGAAGTATGACAAAGCATATAAGTGATGTTTGTGGCTAATCATGTAAATTTTAGACAGAATTAATGGGATCAAAATTAAGGCGTGGCAATGATGTTTTCCTCCCCGTCTTTGATTCTGGGTAAGTCAATTGTAGTTTCTTAATAATACAATGGTTTAGGCTGACTCTAGAAGGCTGTAGCTTGAGATAGGCATTCATCTTACAGATGAATGCCTATCTACAGTCTGTAACCTGCATTGTTTTCACTTATTTTATAGATCAAATAACATTTATTTAATTTTGCACTGACTATACTACAGAACAGTCTCTTTTAATTCATCAATCTATAAATTCTATATACTATAAGAATATCTGAAAATGAAATGATACCAGAAATATGTTTTATGTCTCAATGCAACTAAACTTTACCAAATGCTGCTCTAACAACAGTTAAGAGTAGCATTTGGTAAATCTTAAGAATTTAGGCTTAGAAAGGAACACATGTAAAATAAGAAGGAGGAAAAAGTCTTCTAAAAGGTATACTAAACATTTCCTTAATATTTTCACAAGTAAATGTTGAGAACTGATCTTTCCCTCTAAACCACACTCATCAATAGTTATTCCAATAAAACTATAAAAAATGTAAGAAAAATTTTGCCTCCAGCTACATTAAAGTCTGTCCATCTCAATCATCCGAAAAAGGGCGGGGCTATAAAGTTGAGAGAACCCATGATGAAGTTTGACAAGGACAATAACATAAGAAAGTACATGATATTTGGGCAGGACAACACACAAAATGGTTTAATCGCAAAACAGAAGTGTGTCCCACGTTACCCGCGAAATCTGCGACCACTACCAACCCCCCCATTCCTCCCTTCCATATGGGTGTCCTCTCACTCTAAGCTAACGCGTCCTTTTCCACGGCACTGCCATTGAAATTCTGAAACCTTCAACTCGTTCTGAAAGTAACTACATTTATAAAGAGACGATTTCTGATGTTATAGACTTTATGAATATAAACCATTTCAAACTAATCTTAATGGAGGAAGATCTACAAGTAAAACCCATCCATTCTACCTGATACCAAAATCTGGCATCCATGAAATAACAACAAGCCAATAAACAATCTATCATACGGTTTTCCACGCCCTGACCTTCCAGCAATATTGTATCAAAAAAATAACTCACTCGCAGTTAATATCTCTGACCCACGAACTCCCAAACATCCTTCTCTTTTCTCCTTTGCTTTGGGAAGAGAGTCTAGACTTTATCGGTAAAGCCTACACATTTTACTGTTGAATATCTGACGTGTAATCACTCGTTTTCTTCTTAATATCAATTTAATAGGTGGCGTATCTCTCGAACATCCCTGAGCAGCCGAGATTTCTGACATCTGGAGGGGTTGTTATATACGGGTTGCATTCTGGTATTTTGCTTATAATTTTCAATATACGGCTTATTACTACAATTAATATTTTTAAAGCTTATTAGAATATCTAAGTTTTATTTTATAGATAATCCAGTTGCCTTAGATATTGTTATAAGACGTTATTTTATCTTAAAATATCGCCAATTTGCTTTCTGGATTTAAACATCTTAAAACCAAGGCCATTAATTTAACAGGATTTCTCCTTTATAACTTTATTTCTGGAAAACTTTACAGTAATATAGTTCAAAATATAATTGACATATTAATAATTCTAGTTATACTTTAGATTTTAGCAAACAATAGGGGAAACAAAGAACATAAACAACCCAGAGCAGATAAAACCTTCCACGGTGAAAATAACGGTCAGGAGCAACACAACCATCTAGCCAAAACAATACGTCACGTCTGAGAATTTTCACGCTATGGCGTCTCTTCTCGCAGTGACTCGTGTTCCTTCGGTGTTGGGGGCAGTGGGAGGGTGTCTGAATGCTTGTCGCTCACTATTCACCCGCCCTCAATTGCCTGGAAGTGCCGCCCTCACGCCCATCCCGGCGCCCGTGTTCGGTGTGTGTGGAGGCACCGCCAGTACTCTGCTGGCACCGTGTCTGGGTCTCTTAGGTAACTATCCTATGGCATTTTTTATCATCTCTAAGAAGTACTAACATGCCCTATCCCACTTAGAGTAAATATTTTGGAAAGTGCCGCATAGATAATTACGAATTCAAATTCAAATTTAAAATACTTAATTCCATTCATTACAATGGTTATTCTATTTACATGTATAGTATTTTTACTGAATAATAACATAGTATTGATATAGACAATATAAAGTACATGTGTGGCAAATATAGACAACATATTAACATTACAATTGACTGAAATATGGCGATACTAATACAGTAGACTCCTTTTACTTTCATCCTCTGCTAGTGTATATGAATAGGGAATAATGCACAGAAACCTCACTATAACCCACAGTCTAGGCCTCGATAGTAAGGGAAGGCATAAAGTAGAAATGGGATATTGAACAGTAAAATATGTATGATATTAACTGCGCCGATGTCTGCCAATAGACAGGTGTCATGTCACATAGTGTTTAAGTAAAGTGTAAGGTGCCTTCTATTAAGTGGACAGTTCAGGAGTGGTAGTAGTATCCTATCCTAAGGAAGATGTGTGACACAGGATACACAAGTGTAGTCAGACTTTGTTCACCCCTCACA
>BOPN01002216.1:131651-134151 GCA_017312705.2 Penaeus japonicus
TAAATATATATATATTTATGTCTTTATCTATTTGTATATATATAGATAGACAGATAGATAGATAAACAGATAGATAGATAGATACATATATATATATATACATACATATATATATATATTTTTCCCTCCCCCGACGCCATAGCAAATTGTCATTACTGAAGAATCAATATTGCGTGCGCCTTCCGGGCTCAGGTGAGGCATTGTGTGGGATTAGGAGAGGAAATAATGAACCTCAGAAAGTTGTTGATGTTTGGCTGATCCTTTAATGCTGTGTTGTGCTGCTTGTGTTGTGCAATCTTGCATGTATTGTTTTGTTTTTTTCTTGCTTTATTTTTGGTGTGATGTTATATTGGAGCAACACACACACACACATGTGTGTGTGTGTGTGTGTGTGTGTGTGTGTGTGTGTGTGTGTGTGTGTGTGTTTACTCATTTATTCAACATCAATGCATACACAGAAGAAAAAAATGAAAGTATCTTAAGGTGTTGAGAAGAAATTTGCCTTTTGTTTTTTCTTTGCACTTTTACCCTTTGTCCGATACCTTGATGAGGCTTCGATAGTAATAACAAATAAAATTATGATTATATATTATTGATAACAATAACAACGAATATTATAATAATAGCGATAAGAAAGATGATAATTGTTAAGGTGTTAATGTGACACTGATAATGATGATTATATGAATGGTCATGATAATTATAATGATAATGATATTAACGATAATAAAGATGATAATGACGATGATATCAATAATAATAATGAGAATGATAATAATAAGGATGATAACAGTAATCATGATGACAATAAGGATGGCGATTATAATGAAAATAATATTGATGATAATAGGAATGATAATGACCATAACAATAGTAAAAATAATAATAATAAGATAAGAGAATGATAATGATAATGATGATAAATATGAAAAAAATATAATAAGGACAATGATAACAGTGATAAAAACAGTGAAACGTCAACAATGATGATAATAGCGATGATGATGATAAAATAGTGATAATAATGATAATGATAATTTGATAATGATACTGATAATTGCAATTGTGATGATACTAAGACGATCATAATGAAAATGATAATGACAATTAGTAATAATGATAAGGATGATAATGATTATAAGGATAATAATAAATATAATGATAACAATAATAATGAAAGTTAAGATTAGAATAACAATGGTCATTATGATAGTAATAGCAATAGTAATAAAGCTGCTGATAATAATAATACTAATGATAATGATAAAAATAATAAAATTATTAACAATAATGATAAAAAATGATAGTAAGTGTAATAATGCTGCTTATAATAATGATAACAATGATAATTATGGTAATGATAATGATGAAAATAACAATAATAATGATGATGATGATAATATTAATGACTGATGATAACAATAATGATAATGGTAATGATGATGATGATGATGATATTACCATTATTAATAATGCTGATAATTATAGTAACAATGATAAAGCCAATAACGATGGTGATAATGATAATAACAATGATGGTATTAATGATAATAATGATGGTAATAATAATGACAATAACAGTAATAATGATAATAATAATGGCAATAACAGTAATACTGATAATGATAAAAATGATGATGATATTGATACTGATTTATAATTTCAATAATAATAATGATAGTTATAATACTGATCATAATCATAATAATGATGACAGTAATATCATTAGCATTGTTATTGATGATAAAAACCTTATCATCATTACCATTAACAACTACCATTACCATTAACAACATCGTCAGCATTATCACCATCATCATGAGTAATCAAAGTAATGGTATTTGCACCATTAATTGCATAACGCGTCTCTGGAACACTCATTCATTTACAAAACGTGAATGAAATTCTTCCAAGTAACATAGTACGAGGCTTTATTCATATCGATGCATGACGCTTGAACAAAAAAAAACTTGATTGATAACTTGTACAGCGACGGATGTCAGTGCGATTATCATTGTTGCAAATGTTGATGTTTGTACTACAGCTGCTGATGCTACTACTACTAGTACTATTGCTGCTACTGATTCTACTACTACTACTACTACTATTGCTACTGCAGTACTACTACTACTACTACTTCTATCACTAGTGCTGTGCTACTACTACTACTACTACTACTACTACTACTATTGCTGCTGCTTCTGCTACTACTACTACTGCTATTGCTACTGCTACTGTTGTTGTTGTTAGTACAACCGTTACTACTACTGTTGTTACTACTACTGCAATTACTACTGTTAGTAACTTTGCTACTGCTTGTACTACTACTACCACTATTGCTACCTCTAATGCTACTACTACTGCTACTGTTACTGCTACTACTACTATCAATGTTACTTCTGTTGCTCCAGCAGCTACGACTATTGCTACTACTACTACTACTTCTGATGCTTCTACTCCTACAACTAACATTGCTACTACTGCTACAACTACTACCACT
>BOPN01002216.1:151651-153846 GCA_017312705.2 Penaeus japonicus
TCTTTATAACACGTATATCCACATTCTCGCTAGAATAATATATCATATTCAAACTATCTAACTATTCAAATATATTTCCATAAGGCCAGGTTTCACGAGGCCATGTGCTTTTGTATATAGACACAAAAGCAAACTCTCCTACACGCAAATCTTGTATCGTCGTAATATCGTCATCTGGAGAAGCTCCAACGTCATGGCTAAAATACAGTCATAAAAAAATATGGTATTCACAGCGATTTCATATTCAAATATTCGCTTAATGTTGTTAAAAAGCGATCTGTCTTTTGTGGGAATTACTTGAATAATTTGGAGACTCATGCATCTCTCATTTTTTTAAGGATAACTGTTGGTATATAACATTTCTTGAGTGTTGTTGTTGACACTTGGTACGTTTGTGTATATCTGTAAAATGTTCGTGAAATGCGATTCTTTGTGTTGTTTGGGTTGGAGCTTCTCTTTTAGAACACTCAAAAAATTCATGTTTTCGTGATGATGATGTCAAGAAACCGTATCTTCGGTCCGTTTCTCTTTAACAATTTCGTAATTTCCAAATATCTTCAGTGTAGATTTATCAATATCACTATCTATTTTGAAATATGGTATAACCTCTTCTAAACGTGTTCATTTTTATGTAGCATTTGCCATGCATATTCGCAAGGAATAGGGGTCTTGGGATAAAACCACTTTGAGATTTTCAATTTCGTTTAATCACGACAACCCAACTTCTATTCATGTCAAGTTATGTCTATGATGTCTGCGTGCAAACTTTTGGCATCTCGTGATTTTGATGGCCGGAGATTCTCAGTTATGTTCATTTAATGAGAAAATATCCACTGCTATTAGTATCTTGAGATAATACTGTTAAGATTCTCAATTTTGTTCAATTACTTTGTAAATATCTGCTTCCTGCCATGACGGAAAGGAGGCCGGGCATCTTATTCCACCTGATTAGCTCGAGATCATCACGTCAGATGAAATTATATGCAGCTGAAAGGTCAATAAGATTCACAACACCTTTTAGTTATTTTCCAAAATAAGTTACAGTGTGGGGTAAAAACTAAATGCCATTTACGTAAGTTTAACCTGAATCTACACATATGTGGGTGTTTGAAATTTCGTTATTGCGTGTGCGTGTGAGTGTGTGTATGTGCGTGCGTGTGGCTTCATGCGTGTTCAATCCCATCTCATTAGTCCACGACCGCGTCACCACGTCTTTTCCTTCTCAAGGCTGAGCGTGACTTCTCTGTTATTGGTCTATCTGTAAGTGCTTTAATCATCCCAATCTGTTCAGTCTCCCATCCGAATACACCCCCACCCCCCTTCCCGCCCCATCGCATTCATAGCAAGGATGCAGCTTTGAGAGTTCCCTTGGCGTTCCTCAAGGTGAACTTCTATCCTTAATTCCCTTCGGCTTTTGAGCGTGACTGGCACTAGGAAGGGAGACAGGGTGTTAGAAGGGAGAGAAAAAAGGGAGGAAGATGAAGAGAGGGCGGGGAAGATGGAGGGAAGATACAGACGTCAGTAAGAGAAGAAGAAAAGGCTAGAAAGAAAGGAGAGGCAGAGCACTTAATTTATAAAAAAGGAAACTGAGGAGGTGGAAATAAAGGAGGGAGAGTCTAGGGGACAGGATTAGAAGACAAGGGAGAGGAAGAAGGGGAGGCAAAAGGAAGGGAGAGACAAGGGATAGAATCAAAAGAAAAATGAGATGAGGAAAAGAAGGCAAGAAAGAAAAAAGAGATAGGTGACTTGATTTGAAAACAAAGGAGATGAGGCGGAAAGATAGGAGGAGAGATGGGGAAAAATGATAACAGGAAAAAAGAGGAAGGAATAGAGAAGGAAGGAGAGGACGAAGGGAAGAGAAACAGACAAAAAGATAATAGGATGAAACTGATTCCATACGGATTTGTAAAAGGAAAAGAGTGACTTAGGGAAGGAGAAATAAAAGAAAATACCAACAGAGAATAGGAAAGGAGAATTGGAAGAGAAGTAGAAACAGGACGGGAAAAGGAGAAAGGGAGAATACCAAGAAAGTAGAAACAGTAGAATTGAAAAGACTTGCATATAAGAAATAAAAACAATAGGAAAATAGGAAATAAAAACAAAAAGAAAGATGGACATAAGAGGAGGACGAGATAGAAGAGGAGAAAGAGGGGGAAGGAAAAAAAAATAGAAGAAAGAGGAGAGAACAACCACCC
>BOPN01002216.1:159396-164396 GCA_017312705.2 Penaeus japonicus
CACACACACACTTACACACACACACACACACACACACACACACACACATATACGCACACACACACACACACACACACACACACACACACACACACACACACACACACACACACACACACTTACAACAGTAATGAATGTGTGATGTCCTCACACAGTACTTACACAAATTACACATTCGCAATAATTGCAAGATCTCCCATAAGCGAAAGCGCAGTCGAGAGTGAGAGTGAGAGTGAGAGCAAGGGTGAGAGATGCGAACCTTCACCATTCCACCCACTCATTAGCAGGCTTGATGGGCACTCTTTTGCTCCCACACCTTCTTCTCCTGCTTGCCTCCAGGCCTTCACACGACCCCTGCCCGGACTGCATACCCACGAGGGCCAGCGAGAAGGAGAGAGAGAGAGAGAGAGAGAGAGAGAGAGAGAGAGAGAGAGAGAGAGTACCTGGGGCTATACCGTCCCTCTCGTAACTTACTTTCCTTTTGTTTATATCTTCATTCTTCGTCGCCCGCTTTTCGTATGTTTTCAAAGTGGGGTTATAAAGGGTTATGTATGTATTGGGAATTATAAAAGGGAGTTGTAACGGCTAGAGTGTTCGTTAATTTGATGCAGTTCAGAGGAACATTCGTTATGTGGGTCTTTCGTAATCGTTGTATGCTCTTTCGCAACAGTTCTAACTGCCATGGGAATGATTGTCTTCTGTCACTGAGGAAAGTAATTTGCTATTTATCATTGCACACATGTGATTAAAGTAATCGGTGCTGTACGTAACGAAATTGCTACGTGACGTACGGCGATTAGCTCATGATTATAAAACTATTTTTTCCGTAATAAAAGTAAACATTGCAAATATTGATATTAAAATGCAATCTAAATCAGAATGAGAGAAACGGACAGATTTTCTTATTCTTAATTATGTCACAAGACATTTATCCTATCAGAAAAAAATAGTACAGTCTTATATTATTCTCAATCATAATATTGATTAATAATTGTCTATTTTCAACCTCACATGTCTTTATAAAGCGCATAAATCATCCAAAAAGCTGCAAACGATATGAATCCCGGTACTGCAATATGAAAGAGTGATGTATATAACAATACTCTTAATTTTTGCGCTTAATTGGCGCCTTGTTATATAAATCAGCGACTTATTGTCATGCATCCTTCCATTCTCCAAATTTCTCTTCCAAAGATGTAACTAGAAATAATTTTCTCTTAAAAGGAAGAAGAAAACAAAAGAACAGAAAGGTGAACAAGTGCACTATAACAGAAGCGCACTATAGTATTGTGACTTCCCAAGCCAAAACTGACGCATCACTGAAGTAAAAGCAGCGGTCAGTCCAGGAAATACAAAAGGGGAAAGTCCTCCTATTGGGTCAGTCTGCAGACGGAAAGGGCCAGAGAGAGCGGACATACTGCATGTGAGGACAGTGAGAGAGAGAAGCTGGTGAGTAAAGCACAGGGATGAGTCACTGATGAGGGGATCCTTAAGGAGCAGAGGCCATATATGTAGGACTCAAGGGTGTGAGTCTTTTTTTCTTAAAAAGACATTAGACGTTATGAATCAGCCGAGCCTGGACATTAAAGATAGAAAATGAATGGGGAAATTGGTCTAAAAAGGAAGTTATTCTAAGAAGCAAAAATGTATCAAAGAAAATAGCCTTATTAGTTCGAATTACGGGAAGAACGACTAACAGAGTAAACGACTTTGTTATTCAAGGGAAAAAGAGACCTTGGATAGAGGAAATACATCAATACGATTTTCACATTTGAGCAAGGGAAACAGGGCTACCAGGAAATGACGATCAGTGATGTTCCACACAGGGATAGGATGAGCCACAAAATGTTTTTACAAAGGACAGACAACAAGACCTGTAATACATAACTGATGTGCCACAGAAGGAAAGCAAAAACGAGGATAAAACCACAGACAGTTCTACAGAGGGGAAACTACGAAACCTGTGACACAGAGAAGATTAGTGTTGTCCCACAGAAGGAAAAAGATGTAGGACGAGACACGAATATTTCTATAGAGGGTAAACAACCAATAGTGTGATACAAACAAGATAAGTGATGATCCAGAGAAAGGGGAAAATAAATCGAGGATAAGCCACAGACATTTCTAAAGAGCACAAACGACCATACTATACTACAAACAAGCTAAAAACCTCAACAGAAGCAAAAGAATCCAGGACAAACCCACAGGCAAACGAAGGGGCCCGCGACACAAAGAAGAACCAGCCATAAACAGAACCATTAAAGCTGCTCTCTTGGCGCACCTTCCTGAGTCCATCCGAGAACCGTGGACTCATAGCAGCGGGGACCATGGCAGAGGCGCGGTTTCTTTGCATAATTTGGAAATCAGTGGAAAGGTGAAAGCAGCGAGGAGTGCGGACTGGAGGGTCTTTGATGATAGAGAACCGGAGTGTAAAGTGTAAAGGTGCCAAAGCTTTTATCTGGGAGTGGAGTGCGAGCTGAATAAGCACAGTCAGTTTGACAAATATTTGCATACAGCTGAGTCAGGTGGATGTTAACGGAGCATAGGTATATATGTATTTAGATGGTTAGATAGACAAATGGATAGGCAGGTTGATAGATAGACTGATAGGTAGGTAGAGAGATAGATGGAGAGATAGAGAGACAGACAGACAGGCTGATAGATAGATAAAGTGGCAGATAGATAAATAGATAGGCAAATAAATTGATGAATAAACAGACATATATATATATATATACATATATTTATTAAATATATATATATATATATATATATATATATATATATATATATATATATATATATATATATATGAAGAGATAGACAGATAGACATAGAAACAGACAGATAGGTAGATAAATAGATAGATAGATAGATAAATAAGTAGTCATATATATAAATACATAGATTGGCAGGTAAATAGATAGATAGAGACATATTCCCATATTCACACACACACTCATACACACACACACACACAAGTACACACAGAAGGAGAGCAATCAAGCGCATCTGTGAAGAGGCGCAACTATAGACGGCTATGGCGCTATCCGAGGTCACATTCTTGTGTCTGAGAACGCCGCCTGGCTTCCGCTTGGCTAAGATCTTCCTTTTAGGCGCATTTCGAAGCCTCGGTTCTTGGTTTCTTTTCGGGTGAGAGGAAATGAGTAAGAAAAATGTTATATATATGCATGCACACACACACACACGCACGCACGCACGCACGCACACACACGCATACAGACACAAACACATATACACACAAACACATACACACACAAAGACACACACAAAGACACACACACAAACGCACACACACACACAAACACACACACACAAACACCAATCCCTTCCTTTCGAGAACCTTCTAGAAGCTTCGTCATTTGACCGAAAGAAATTTCCATGAAATATTCAACGAATTTCCAAAGCAGTTGGTCACCTACCCATCCTCTTCCTCTCTCTCACACACACACAAACGCACACACACACACACACACACACGCACACACACAAACAAACACACACACAAACACACAAACAACAATTCCTTCCTTTCGAGAACCTTCTAGATGCTTCGCCTTTTGACCAAAAGAAATTTCCAAAGCAGTTGCTAACCTATCCATCCTCTTCCTTTCTCCACCCTCCTCCCTCTTCCTCCTACCTTCCATCCTCTTCCTCCCTCCTTCTCCTCCTTCCTTTCTCATTCTTTTCCCTCCTCCTTTCTCCCTCCTACCATCCTTCCCCCTCCTTCTCCCTCCTCCCTCCTTCTCCCTCCTCCCTCCTCTTCCTTCCTTCTCCTTCCTCCTTCCTCCTTCCTCCTCTTCTCTCCTCCCTCCTCCTTCCTCCCTTCTCCCTCCTCCCCCCCCTCTTCCCTACTCCCTCCTCCCTCCCCCCTCCCCCGTCCTCCCTCCTTCCTCTCCTCCCTCCTCCTTCTTCCTCCTCCCTCCCCCCTCTTCCCTACTCCCTACTCCCTCCTCCCTCCTTCCCCCCTCTCTTCTTCTTCGCCTTTTCCACCATTCGCTCTTCGCTTTTTTAAAAATATGTTTTTTCCATTTATCTGTTCCATTTATCTGTTCGTGGATTTTGATGTTTCCTGTTTGGGTTTTTGAGCCAATTTTTCCCAAAAACGGAGCTGGTGCATTCACGCCCACACGCCCACTCAAGGACTTCCCTGTAGTGGTTCGACAGGAAGGATGGGTGAATGGGTGGGGACAGATTAATGGGTGGGTGTGGGTAGATGGATGGATGAGTGGGTGGGTGGATGGATAGATGGATGGATGGATGGATGGATGGAGGGGTGGATGATTGGGTGGATGAATGAAGGAATGAATGGACGGACGGACATATGGATGGATGGATGAGTGAATAGATATATAAATGGATGAATGGACTGATGAATAGGTGAAGAGACAGTTAAGTCAAAAGACTAACACATGAATAGATAAAGTGAATAAACAGATCAATAAGCAGAAGGTGTTATACGCAAATAATCGGATGAATACAAAGCTAGACACAATAAATATCGGATGAGTAACTGGACGGATGAGTGGATGGATAGACGAGTGGATGGGCGTGGCAGAGTGATAACAGCCTTCGGTGGAAAAAGGACTCGAAGTGCACAGGCGTGGGAAGAACCGAGCGCTCTTCTTTACGCCTCCCTGGTTTCCGTGTTGCTATCATTATTCTTGTCACTGGTGCAATCATTATCATTATCATTACTACTTTATTATTATTATTATCATTATTATTATCTTCGTTATCATTATTATTATTATTTATTATTATTATTATCATTACTATTATTATTACTATTATCATTACTATTATTATTACTATTATCATTATTATTATTATCATTATCATTATTATTATTATTGTCATTACCATTACTATTATGATTATCATCATAATCATCCTTATTATCATTATCATCATTATCATTATTATCGTTATCATTATTCGTGTTGTTGATATTTTTCTTCTGATAATTATTTTCATTT
>BOPN01002216.1:214396-216896 GCA_017312705.2 Penaeus japonicus
TGTGTGTGTGTGTGTGTGTGTGTGTGTGTGTGTGTGTGTGTGTACATACACACACACACTCACACACAGGTAGGTAGATAAGCAGATAGATGGTTAAATTGATAAACAGATATATAGATGTATATATAGATGTATGTATGTATATACGTTTGTATACATGTATGTATGTACACACACACACACACACGCACATACACATGCACACAAACACCGGGACCCACACACAGAAAGGCAAGACAGAGACAGACACATACAACTCGACGTAAACTGAAACAGACTTAAAGAAGAGCAAAACGACACTTCAGAGAAATAACCCCAATACAGTTCATCGGTAATTCACCTCTTCGTGATCAAAGGTCACCACTTGACCTTTTGACCTCTCCTCTTCCGTCACGTGCGATTGACCTGAGCTTGTGGCTGTTCTCTAACGTCTCTCTATTGCAAACCACGGATAAGCTATTCGTAAGAAGAAAATATAAATGAACAAGGGGAAAAAATGAACATAAATGAACAATCAAAAACGTGGATTTAAATGATCAATTGAGAAAAAAAAGGTGAACTCACATGAACAATTGCAAACAGGTGAATATAAATGAGCGATTGTTATAAACGTGATCTTAATTTGAACGATTTAGAGAAGAAAAAAAAGATGAATAGATAAAAATAAGCAACATGAAATAATGGACCAGGAAGAGGAATTGTATTATGTACAAAAAAACAACAACATAACATCTCATGAGAGATTCGTGCATTATGCAACATCGTCATTGTGTGCACCTGCATGACACTACTCTTGATGAGAAGAGAAGGGCATGGTTAAGTATGCATGAATAATTTGCCAATTAGAGAGAGAAGTGGAATGAAGGAGAGAGAGACAATGAGAGTAAAAGTATAATAGGTACATGCCGATCTGGGACGGAATGTGGCCGCTGATAGATAGAGAGATAGATGAGGGTGATGGGTGGGCAAACAGAGAGAGATAGAGAGAGACAAAAATAGATAGATAGATAGATAGATAAATAGAGAGAGCGAGAGTGAGAGTGAGTGAGAGAGAGAGAGAGAGAGGGAGGGAGAGAGAGAGATAGATAGATAGATAGATAGAGAGAGAGAGAGAGAGAGAGAGAGAGAGAGAGAGAGAGTTAGAGTGTGCATACGTATGTACGTATGTACTGCTACATGCTATATAATTTCCGAACGGATCTTGTTGCAACGATCAGATATAATTCAATTAATGTTCGAGGTCGCTGCTTACTCTCGGGTTTCCAGCTCCATCTAGCCATTGAGAAGAAGCAAGGCTGCAACACGAGCGATACCTCGTCCCCTCCCCCTCCCCCTCCCCCCCCTCCCCCTTCCCGGCAGCAACACCAGGATGCAAGATCAGAAGCAACATTGCATGAGACCGAGCGCCAGCCGCAGTCGGGATCAGGTGTCCTGGTGCGTCCTTTGCTCGCTCGCCTCTTTCCTACGCAATATCCTGCACACTCCGTTGCTCATATTGCAATCTTACCTGGATTTGTACTATGTCTTCGCACAAAATCCGAAAATCCTTTTACAGTTATATGAAACACTGATTTTGTGTTATTTTGGAAAAAAAAGAGAGAGAAAAAAAGAGAGAAAAAAAAACTCACGCGCTTGTCTGACCCTTTCCAGCCTTGACTCCTTGTTCTTTGGTTCGCTTGTTCTCCTCATTGTTCGTCCTCAAGCATTCCTTTCCCCTCATCCTTCCTGCTTCATTCCTCCTCCGTCTCCGTCTCGGTTTATATGTATTTCATAATCGTGTGTTTCTTTCTCTCTCTCTCTTTTGATTTCTTTTTTTTCATCCTTTCTCGTCCCTTCTCCTTCACCTTCCCTCACTTTCTTCTCCCTTCTCTTGTTTTTTGTTTTTTTTTCCTTCTCTCTCTCTTCCATCCTCTTGCTTTCTCCTCTCTCTTCTCCCTCTTCCATTCTCTTTTCCCCTCCTTCCTCCTCCCTCCTCCTCCCTCGCCTGCCACCCCCCTCTACCTCACACTCCCTCCCTCCACCTCCCTCCACCTCCATCTCCTCCTTCCTCCTCCCCCTCCCTCACCCCCGATCTCCTTCCTCCCTCCCTTTGCCAGTGCCCCTTTTTCCTACCGAGACAACTTCACTCATCTTTGGCAACAGTGTCACAAACCTCTCATAATCACTGCGACCTTTGACCCAGCCTAACCGTTAGCTCTTTTCCTTTTTCTTTTCTTTCCTTCCTTTTTTAACCTATTTCCCAGTCATCTCTCTCTCTCTCTCTCTCTCTCTCTTCTAGTCTCTTCTCTTCTTTTTTTCTCTCTATATCTCTCTCTTCTCTCTATCTCTTCTCTTCTCTCTCTCTCTCTCTCTCTCTCTCTCTCTCTCTCTCTCTCTCTCTATCTCTTCTCTTCTCTCTCTCTCTCTCTCTCTCTCTTTTGGAAGGGGTAGTGAAGGAGGAGAAGAGATGGAGAGGGGAGGGGAAGAGGGAGAAAAAGGGAAGGAGAAGGGGAAGGGGAGA
>BOPN01002217.1:0-22500 GCA_017312705.2 Penaeus japonicus
ATATATATATATATATATGTATATATATGTATATATGTATATGTATATATGTATATATATGTATATATATATATATATATATATATATATATATATATACATATATATATATATATATATATACACGTGTACGTGTAATTGTACGTGTACGCGTATGTGTACATATGTATATATGTATGCGCACACGCATGCACACACCACGCACACACGGTTTGGAGCCCTGTAAAAAAAAATTAGGCTTAATGCTAAAACCTATTAAGCTATAAGTAACAGATGACAATTATTTTTAAAGAAAAAATCTTTGAGAGGTTTCCTTAAACTAATAAAAAACACAATACATTGAAAAATGTATATAAAAGCTCGTCTACGTTTTCTTAGTCTAAAAACACCACACCACACACATGGCATCTACTTGTCTTATTTCTTTCTTTAGTAATCATTAAGGACACATTAGTAAAAAAGAGCACAGTCTCATGAGTTTTGGCCTATTCAAGCTCCCTCACTACCTCCTCTTGCTGCTCTAACTGGGTGCTCTTCAAGTTTTCTGACTTTTCAGAGACTTGAGACACTGGAGCAGAGGATGACTCTTGCATCTTGACACTTTCACACACTTGTTCTTGGCTGTCAATTGGCTAAATGGGGTAAAGGGAATTTAAGTGGCAAATATATAACAAAGGAATGTAGCTCCCACTGAAAAAAGCACTTTCCCATGAAAATTTTGCATTCAACATTAAATTTTATCTTTCACAAGCTAGAAAACAGCTTGTCATCAGATAAATGGGCAAAGAGGAAGAGACATCATAACCGATGTCCATATATTCTCAACACTGAGTATTAACTGCAAGCTTTAAAAAAATCTACTGGAAATAAATGTTAAAAAAATATCAAAATCAACAATGATCAATATCATACAAAATAACATGTTATACAGCATCAATCAATAAAGGAATTATTCCAATGGCAATAGTAACAGACAGATCCATCAACAAACAATTGATTGACTGGTTAGAACTATACAAATGAGTATTTTTCATCTTCATAATCTAAGTGTTTAAGCATAATTTTTGACATAGTAACATGGGAGAGAGTTTATTTCATTTTGAAAGACCATGTAACATGTATGACTGCTAGTTTTCAATTTTGACTTTGTATTCATGCTACATTCTTTTAAAGGACAAGCAATTTGGGAAAAATATATATATATCTTGGTCATTCCCCCTAAAAAAAATCTTTATTACATTCTTTCTAATCTAAATGAGCCTTGTCTGGTCAAAAATAGGAAAAACAAGATATCTGAATTTCAACCCATTCATGATGGATGGTGTGGTATCTCAAAATCTGCTATTTCTGACATGACCAATGGTGTCCTATCACATCATGAAGTTTTGCTGTATAAACATATAACATCACTTTCCCTTAGAATGTTGTCTTTAGATGATATTTCTATACACAAGTATGATTTGTGACTTGCCTAAACCATATTGACTGGAGAGCATTGCTAGTGTTTGTATATACACATTGTACATAGTTACATTTACATATACATTATAGCTTTGTATAGACATTGTACAGTTATGCAGCCATATGCCCTATCATGGGTGGGTTAAAGTTTACTTACTCAAATCTCTCTCATATATATGTATACAGAATTTACAACTTTTCAATGATAAAACACATGTATTCAATAATTTACAAGAATAGGCAATGGTAGGTGTTCTACCAGCAAACAATAATCCATTAAAGGCAACCTACACCCTTATTTTGTGATGGATTATGGGTAAATAGTATATTTAGGCTAGTCTGCACTGCCTGGAGAGTGGAGAAAAACTTTCCCTATCCATTAATTTTTTGCTGGTACAACCAGCATCTTAAACCGCCTGCCCTGACCGCCAGTTAGGCCATTAGGCATAGTACCTCAGTCAAGGGCTGAGCCAGTCAGACAGGCTGACCCCCACTGGTAATACTCTTCAGTCAATCTGGTTTAGGAAAGCATGATTAGAAGTTGTCCATGTGTATAGAAATACTATCTCAAGACAACATTCTAAGAGAAAGCAATGTCTTTTTTAGAAAATTCTTAAAAATAAAACTGCAATGTTTTCCCCACTCTTAAAGAAAAATAAGATCAAATTACAAAAAATGGTCTCCTCTTTTGAATGCCATTTTATAATTTTTTTCAATATATAAAAGTGAACAATGTTCAGAGGCTGTACAAACTACCACTATACTTTCCAGAAGACATCACAAGTGCAATTGAGAGGATTTCCACTAAACCTATCAATAATCAGTAAAAAGTATGTCCGCTCTTACTAATGGACTTTTAAAAGGAACTATCACTAGAAAACTGGATAGATAGAAAAAAATCCTTTACAAAATATCTTCTTACCTTACAGTTTGACCCTACAGGTCTCCCTATACAGGGTGGCCTTTGGCAAGTGAGTCCAATAGCTGGCTACATACAAACAAGAGGAGCATACTTTTTAAGTTTATCAGTAGTCCTGTAATTTGTGAATATAATACTTTTTGAGCAGCTGCAGTCAAAGTCAAAATCTACATCAATGATACAGGTTTGAACTACAGACTGCCCCATAGAACCATTCTAAAAGTGTGATTTTGTCTGCCTGTGCATTAGCACTTGCAGCTTTTAACTGTCTAAAATATATCTCACTTGTATAACATTATATGCATGTCAATATTTTTTACAGGAAGTGCATGGAAACTTATAATAAAATGTCCCCTCATTCTATGCCTACCAGCTCATTTAATTATGTTTGCCTTTTATTAGAGCACTTCCACAATTCAAGTGGATATGCTAAACTATATTTGCTTTATTGAAATACCATCTGCATCTTAAGAGAAAATAGATCATATGTGTAGTCTCTTAAAAAGTCACAACTCTGCCAACACCAGCTATATCAGAACCTTCCCCACTCACCATGGACTTGTTTTCATAAAATTCGCGTTCTGCATCATCAACACGCCACTTGTCGAACCAGATGTTTTCCTGTGCCAATTCTAGAGCCATTGTGGGGGATTTCTGAAAAAAAAGTGAAAAGTTAAAGTATTTCATAAGTAACAGATAAAAACAAACCCACTTGTCAGACCAAGCCATTACAGTATAACTAGTCTTGCTATTGGGTCTTTTGTTCCCTACACCTTTAATCTTGACCCATTGGTCGCAGTACTAAAAAAATGTTTGTGCAGTAGGATGGCTGTTTTACATGTCTAGCATGGTGCCATCCGCATCTATGACCCACTCTGCCTTTGCAGCAAATCATGCTATCAGCTGCTAATGGGTTAAGGGTACAAGTATATAAGATATAGCAAGAAAGATACTTATTGTATAGAATTACAGTCATAACTTAAGTCATTTGTGCATTTTCTTACTTTTATAGATCTGTGTTTGTATTCAGTGTCAAATAAAACTTTACACTATTTGTATGAACCATAATAATCGAGTGTTCAATTCAGCAGAATAAACCTGCAATATAAATAGAGAAATCTACATGGGTTTTTTATACATAAACATTTACATAGAAATACAGGTATATGGTCATACAGATTAAAGAAATAGGTTAGTTCCATCTAATTCTCACAAAACTCAATCATTAGGATTTTTGTTATTTCTTAAGACATCACCTTTGTAGAAACTAATTTCTAATAGGTGTATCATGCATATAACAAAGATTTAGAGGACAGAGCACCATTTTAGCATAAATAGGCCTACAAGCTGCTTAGACACAATAACATGGTAGTAAACATCTTAGCATACATAGGCCTACAAATTGCTTGGACACAATAACATGGCAGTAAACCAGTCTCTACCATTAGCCAATCCTCTCAGAGCACCAGACCCCAGGTCAGTGCTAGGTGATCTTCCACCTGAAGCCAGGACACTTGGCAAGGGCAAACCCCAAACCTAGGTAAGGTTAGGTAGGTTGTTGGGTTAGGATTTTGTAGACAAAAAATGACCTGAAAACAGCGCCTACAAAATTCCCACCACACACAGCTTAGTTTCATGGTGTAGCTACAAAAGCAACTGTAGTTGCTGTGCAGACTCCCCCATGCAGCAAATAAAAAGTAAAGGTACAGCTTTAACATTCTTATTCTACAGTAACCATATATTGGGGTACCTTTGTGACATATACCTTTATGGCAGGGGGGGGGGGGGTTCTCAGATAATCTCTACTATATGAGTAAAAGAGTATCAAAGGACTACATCAATATCACTTTCCTGGAAATTAGTAATGTGGTTGCATTCTGATTAGACAGAAAAAACATTTCTTGCCAGAAAGTGTTAAGGAATGAAGGGTTGTGGAGCTGTCAAAAATGGAAGAACAGACATTTCTGATGTACAAATCAGATCCTAAAAGATGGTACAATTCGGCAAATTTTCCGAATAGTGCCGTGTTACTAAATACCACAAAAGGGTAAATTTTCCGAAAGTGCCGTGTTACTAAATACCACAAAAGGGTTAATTTTCCGAATAACACCGCATTACAAAATACCACAAAAGTGGTATCGATGGATTCCTCTCAACCTCTACTATTCATATATAGTGAAATTAATGAGTGCTTCCACCCCTGGAGCCCACAATCTGGGTCCCGATAGTAGGGGAGGGCATGAAGTAGATCAGGGAAATTGCAGGGTAAAATGTTACAAAATACCATAAAAATGGTATTGATGGATTCCTCTCAGCCTCTACTGTTCATACATAGTGGAAACAATGCAGGATTCCACCTCTGGACCCCACAATCTGGGTCTCTTTTTTAAGGCACTTCGTGCTACCTCGTCTTACTTTGGGGCATATTTCGTTTGCAAAATCTTAACCCAATTACCTACCTAACTTTGCCTAGTTTTGAATTAAGCCTTGCCAAGGGGCAGCTTTGCCCCCTGGACCCCCCTTTTTAGGGCACTTCGTGCAACATACCTTCTGCAAAATACCCCAAAAAACCACCATCCTTGCCCTGAAGTTTAACCCATTCACGCCGGGGCAGTTCCGGCTTTGCGCGGTCGCAATACCGGGGTTCTCGAACGCATAAGCCTAACGCCTCGAGATTCTCGGGCGCACAAGCCGCAAGCCTCGGTTGCCCGCTCGCTCTACCCGAGCGCGCGGCTTCCCCTCATAGCGCGTCCAGGGCGTCTGACGCGAAAACCACAATACGTGCTATCACGTCAACCGGCGTGAATGTCATCATGGCACAGTGTGAAGGTTATTCGTGGTCGCGGCATTTTCATCTATAGAACTAATTATGCATCATAAGTATCACAAAGTGCCCGGAATACGGGAGGTCCACAGGGGGGTGTAGCTCTCTCTTGGCAAAGTCTGACTTCAAAACTAGGCAACGTGAGGTAGGTAGTTGGGTTAAGCTTTTCGTGCTGCCGAAGTAGCACAAGGTAGTACAAAGTTCCTTAAAAAAGGGAACCCCAAAAAACCATGATGCGTAATTAGTTCTGTAGATGAAAATGCCACGATCACGAACAACCTTCACACTGCGTCATGATGACAGCAACTGAGTCTTCGTCTCATATTCCTCAGGATAGGAAACTAGGACCAATAATGACGCGTCCACTCCATAAAGGGCACTCTATAATTATACTGTAAACAATGGGGAATATTGTGCCATCTGTTGAGAGAACATAACAGCACATGCAGGTAATTCATTGGGGGTTTCCAGTCCACAGCTTGTTGCTAGCCGTAAATCCGTAAACACAGCCATGTTTAAATTTCAGGGCGAGGATGGTAGTTTCGGGGTATTTTGCACAAGGTATGTTGCACGAAGTGCCCAAAAAAGGGGGGTGTCCAGGGGGGGCAAAGCCCCCCCTCGTGGCTAGGGATTAATTCAAAACTAGGCAAAGTTAGATAGGTCATTGTGTTAAGATTTTGCACACGAAATATGTCCCGAAGTAGGACGAAGTAGGAC
The DNA here is from genome assembly GCA_017312705.2 of Penaeus japonicus. NCBI lineage: Eukaryota > Metazoa > Arthropoda > Malacostraca > Decapoda > Penaeidae > Penaeus > Penaeus japonicus. Next base: position 5,922 of record BOPN01002217.1, read on the forward strand.
GAGGTAGCACGAAGTGCCTTAAAAGAGACCCAGATTGTGGGGTCCAGAGGTGGAATCGTGCATGATTTCCACTATATATGAACAGTAGAGGTTGAGAGGAATCCATCAATACCATTTTTATGGTATTTCGTAACATTTTATCCCGTAATTTCCCTGATATACTTCATGCCCTCCCCTACTATCGGGACCCAGATTGTGGGCTCCAGGGGTGGAAGCACTCATTAATTTCACTATATATGAATAGTAGAGATTGAGAGGAATCCATCAATACCACTTTTGTGGTATTTCGTAACGCAGCGTTGTTCGGAAAATTTACCCTGCCCTGAATTGAGGGGTGGGGGGTGGGGGGTGGGGGGCAAGGCCCTCCCTTTGCTAGGGCTAACTTCAAAACTAGGCAAAGTTAGGTAGGTAATTAGGTTAAGATTTTGCGTACGAAATATGCCCCGAATTCATATTTTCCTCTGCAATTTCCCTGATCTACTTCTTGCCCTCCTCTACTATGAGAACCCAGATTGTAGGGTCCAGGGGTGGAAGCTCGCATTATCTCCACTATATATGAACAGAAGAGGTTGTGAGGAATCCATCGATACCACTTTTGTGGTATTTAGTAACGCGGCATCATTCGGAAAATCAGAAATCAACCGTTTTGACTGCCTGTTAGCTCGTTATGTGCCTCGTCTGCATTGGGTCAACAATATATTTTTAAGAACAAATGTTTTACTATTCATTGCATACCATAAGGATGACCAGACTTATTTACAAATATAATAAATTGCTTAGTAGATGACACAGCATTTCTAAAACTTAGTACCCCATCTCCCAAAACTAATCAGTAACTGCCGTGACTACTACACCTTTGGTAGTCCAGTAAAGTCTAATATTCCTTTGTTATACACAAGGCTTTGAAAGAAAAAAGATGGACTTGTTTTTTTCTGTTGTTTCCATATACAGCTCACCTTGTGGTTGACAGCTGGAGAAAACAATCTAAAAATAATGCCTTTCACTGAGATCAAGTTAGTTTTTAGAGACTTGTTGGGTACCTCTTTCTCAAATAATGTCAAAGAATGTCAAAGTGGTCATCAATTAACCAATTTTATAAAATATTTACCTTGCAACCGTATACATATTGGGGAGGTTTGGCCTCAGTTAAAGGACAAACAGCAGGGCTATAGGTTTCAGTGTTGCTTGATGCAATTATATACTGGCCAATTACTATTTTCATTGATGCTCCACATTTTAACTGAACTAAACTAAACTAAACCAAAATTTGAAGTAAGAAATCCCACACATAACATTAGATTTCATATCCTATCAACACTGACATTTGGAACTGGTATTTTTTTTAATTTCCTGCCCAATTTACCCCTCTGACGGATTACGTTTATCTTCATTACTTGCACTTAATACAAATTGGCATTACTTTCACGTTTCCGATCGTGGAAACAAAAGGGCCGAGTGAATAAGAGATAATACCCCCGTAAAATTCCGGTAATGCGGATACCAAACCACCTGCTCTCAATTGCAATCCATCTCCAGACAACCATAAACATTTTCTTTCCCACCACTTTACACCACGATTGTAAGAAAAAAAGGGGGAAGCTAACACTCAAAGAAAAAAAAGTGTCCGTTGAAATGTAGCCCCAAAAATTCCTCCGGTGCAACAAAATCTCAAAGGAACGAAAAGGGATATTTATAAACCGTTCTAAATACCATGACAGGAACTCTAGATCTCATTTCTTTCCTTTTGCACGTGTTACATAAGCACAAGGCATCGCTCTTACACCATGGAAATGCCTCGTCTGAGTTTACTTGGAGGTAAATTCATCAAAAATATGGACTTACTCGTGACAGGAACCGCGTGCAGGAGGTGAGTGCGGCTGAAAAGGTCCGTTCCGCTCAGTCCCGTAACAACAACTATTGGTCCGTTCTAAGCGTTCCGGTGTTCATGTGCCCGAATCAAATGCGCAAATCAGGAATAATTTTCTATTTTAAAAGACTAAAAAATATTGGTTTGTTTAATTTGGATGTAATTTCTTAAAAGGTGCACTTATACTTCTTTTCATTCCAGGCGTTCCGCTGTTCACGTGCCCCGCCAACTGCGAAAATCAGGAGCGATGCCCGTTTTATGTGAAGAATATTATCCTCTAGTTTAACATAAATCCATTTTTTCTCGTAAACCTGTTTTTAAGGTTCTTTTAGAATAATTATGGTAGATATTTGTGATATTTTCCCTGCTTTGTCTTAGAGATCATCGGATAATTTATGTGCGATGATACAGTTATAGCTAACTTTTTGGTCATCAGAAATTGTCATTAGATTCTATAGCTTGTAAATATGATCACTGAAGTTATCTCTCTCATTCGCTGCATTAAGAGAGAATACATATCCCTCAGAAAATCGTTATTTGCTCTAAACTTCTAGGTGAAGACGTTTTTCGCGCCTTCTCTTGTTTGACACGCTCTTGGCACCATGTTCACCAGCCGCGGCTAATGACACTGACGCGTGAGTGTGTCGTGGCACCGCGGGTCTTCGTTGCTTACACTGCGCGTGGAATAAGGTTTATGGTTCACCATCTTTTTTTAGATATTATAGATGGATGTAAAATTTTCCGCACTGTGAATATCGTTTACTTGTAGTACCTGCAAATAGGTGTTTCTTCCTTTAATTATATTGGTGTAATAAGATCACTTCTCCGTACTGATCTTAGATTGGATTTTTCCAATCAATAAAATATATGAAATTATACTGATTGTATCAATGATTTCACCCGTTGAGAGGTATCTTGCGAAATGGGTGCAGTGATTTTCAGACTGAACACTATAAGAATCAGTTTGATATTTAAGAATTCAACGTGCTGATTAACAAATGTATATTTCCTGTTTATCCCTATTCTGCGCTGTTATTTCTAATAATATGTTCTTCCTCTTGTTTCACGGGGTTGGATAGGTTCATGATGCAAATATATTCCGGTCATTTCCAGATGACCATGATCAGCTTATTTGGTAATAAAATATGATTTCCAATTTGGCTTGAGTATAAGAATAAAAACTAAAATCAGGTGACATCTGTAGTCCTTACATGATATCAAACATCACCTGAAGTTTCAATCAGAGTGATGTAAGCAGATAAATCGGCAAACATACGAATTCGAAGTTAACCTTTTTTATTTTTGTTTTTCGTTATTATGTTATATGTAGTAAATGTCGCATATTTTCTGATTAGTACACGCAGGATATCAGGGCATCATGGTTAGCTTTTTCCTTATTGCCATATCATTTTTTTTATTTTCTTAATATGAAAGCTTAATACCGATATAATTAATACAAAATTTACAAAATATCATATTAAACCAAACTGTAATCATATATCTCAGTTTCGTGTGACACAGTTCTTCCAAATACAAGAACATTGTAACTTAATTTTTTTGAGATAGATGAATAACTAGACACTATAACTTATACTGTGCAGTTAAAATGGTTACCAGAGAGGAGAATATTTGCATTTTGCTCCGGGTAATGTATGGTTATAAATCACACATGTAGTGTGCATTTTGGAAATGAAAAGTCAAATAATTTAATCTGATATAAACAACAATGAGAGCTCATATTATGAAAACTTTAGTTGGGAATATTCCTGCTAACTCTGATTACACAGGTCCTGCATTTTAGAACCTTCTGTTTAGTCTTTGTATAGTATGTTATATAAACAGCATAGACACATCCTGATCTTCTTAAAAAAATCAAGCCCTTAGTACTCATTGGCAGTAGTAATAATTATGAGTTTTTTCAGCCAAGGAGTTATTGATATTGGTTATTTGAGAGTATTTTCCAACTGATTAGAAGAAAAAAATATTTGCTTTTGCATGTCGGATGTAGTGTCAACGCTTTTTTTCACAAATATATATCTGATTTATTTCTGTCTATAACCACAATCCTCGTTACCGTCGTGGCACCAGAGACGATTTTAAAAAATGCACCATTTCAGGTGTAAGGCCCATTTCAGACACATCGATTTTGCGTCAACCACGGCAAAACTCATGGCTGAAGTGATCACCACAGCATCCTTTTTAACACGACGTGGCGTTATGTTATTCAAGAAACGAAAAGTACACAGGTCTTGTGTACATCGACTTGTCACTATTCGCCGTGACAAGTCGTGTAGTCAACGCCGTGAATGATGATGAAGTCCTGATTGAAATATACACTGTCATAAAAAAGCGTTTCCACATCCGTCTGCTTCAACAAAACGTCATCCATGGCCGCTACCACGATGGTGCCTTATTAATCATTATAATTTACCGTCCACGTGAAAATATATTGGTTCCTTGTAGCTTCTTTGCACAGATAGACGCCGCGTCGTGTTGAAAGGGGTGCCTTGGCAAGCACAGCGATTGTGAACTGTGTTCTGCCACTATCGACACGCATGAAGCAGTCATTAAGCCAGTGGTTATGATGGTCGAAATGTTTTCTCTAGATTGCCAATTAATTCTGAATAATTGACATTCACTCTATAGTACTTGCGTTGTTGACTGAAATCAAGATTGAATTTTCAACAAAGACAATTCATTTAGTGACTAATGAAGATTTGATGAAACCATTGCTAGTAAAACCAATCATTCTCCCATTTTTTTTAACAGTAAAACTTTTCATTAGTAATGTTTTCGATATGGAAATTTGGAGGATTTCATTATTTAGATTAGTCTGAAAGATGTAAAGGTGGATCATCCTAATGGCTCCTGGGGAATGAGCTGAAAAAGTCAAACAAGTTTATATTACTTGTTATTTACTACCATAGCTAGATGCACTTTGCATTGTATCGTGTTATTCATTAATATATCAAAAGATATGAGGTAAATGCACACATCCTTGCCCTCATTCTATTTGGTCTGAAAGACTACGGTACTTGGTATTATAGACAATCCTGGTTGTGTCACCAATCTGTGACCGCCTCAACGCAAGTGCATTCTGCGGTTTACGTTCTGTTTCCCCTCGTCGACTCAGGTCAAGAAAGTACCTTTCCTATAACTGACCAGAACTCATCGTTGTGTTCCCATGTCATGTTTTATACCATTCTCAGTGTCTTTCATATACAAACTATGTCTTGTCTGTACTTAAAATGATGCTCGCAATGCATTCAATCATTGATTATGCATGTACGATCATTATTTGCATGGATATTCATGATCACTTGTCTATCATTTTACCCTTTTCCCCTTGATCCTCAGACCATAAATAAAGGTTGCCTCTGGCAAACAGCCTGTCCCTCATATAACCATTTTTACTGTGAATGTAATTTGAACTATTTTTTAAGTTGCTATGTACTTAAAAACCTTATTTTGTTCTGCCAATGTTAGTCGAGTCTAGCATCTTTCTGGAGACCACCTCCTGCAGACTCTGACCGCTCGCCTTCGCGGGCATGGCACGTCGCCCTACTCCTCTCTGGGTGCCTCTGCCACGCCGATCAGCTGTACCCACGCTACCAAGTTCCCGTAGAAATAAAGCATCATCTCTGCCACAACTTTAACTCACCACCAACTGTAAGCTGCAACTTCTACTTCTACACTTCACTCATCTCTAGTAGATTGGTGACAAGCGGCCAGGACAACACCACACTATTTCACTGATCTCTACTTTATTACACAATCAGCCAATAAAATCAAGGACCAAAACATAGCATGGCAATTACTCCTTGATTATGATTTTTTAGTCATAACAATCCATGAAGAAAAATAGGCTACACCTCGTCATCGTGTTTTACGCCGCAGCTTTCGAGCTTTGTGGGGATGGCCAGATCAGTATCTCTGATCTGAACTACAAACAACAACAGCTTTTATACCCGCGGGCGGTTATGCTAAACAGGTAGTCAGTATGATATTGCTGCAAAATCAAAGCAATATTCACACATAAACTTTTCCAATATTGCATAACACAGATCGATGTAAGGGCACTGTGTGTACCTCTCCAGAAGGGTACACTGTCCGGAAACTGGGTTACAGTAAATAGACAATGCATTTGTTATTTTGTACCTAAGTTTATGCTTACCAATTCGGTTTCTGTACTTCTGACCTATTCATGAACTCTCCTGATACCAATGTGTTGCAAAACATCATCCACATAAATACCCTGGTATTTTCCGGTATTTCAACGATCCATCGGTGTAACATTCAAACATATCCACTAAGATAGTAAAAAATATCAATAGCCGAGTTACATATTTGGTCATCTTACGAAATAACTGGCTCGCCAAAGACTATCAGTCTCATTTGTTTATTCTCCATCTTTATAATATATGAGCCTTGCCTTCGCATATTAGTGAACCTAGATTATTAATATATTCTAACCTGCTGTCAGAGCTCTATACCAGCGCAAACAAGTATCTCAAACGCCGATTTCATCATTGTATTCTTAGATGGAATCCCAGGGCATGCCAATCGATATCTACCAACAGTGTATCCGATATGGTCTTGTGTATTAAACCTTTGAATAGGATGGGACCGAGGACGCCCTCCTAGACACTGCCACGTTCACATATTTTGGAACGGAATTGCTTACGCCCTGAATGATATAAATGCAACTCTATTTACAAAGATACATTAGGTAGAGCATCACGTGGTTCTCAAGCTTTACTAGCAGATCAATAGAATTTCCCTGTTCGTAACATTGATTGCAATCTATAATTTGTTTCCTGGGGTTTCTAGTCACAAGATACAGGTACTACTGGCTTGTTGCTCGGTTAATTCCTTTAATGATAATCCTGGCCAACTGTTTAGGTTTGGGAAAACTGTCTCTTGTAACCAAGAGTTTGAATTGCATTGTTCCAGTTCCTATCGAATGCATTGGTTTGCTTTTTTCTGTTTTGTCTGTCTTTTTGAACTAATAAAGTGTAGGTATAGTAGTCTGGTACTTAAAATGATATGTAATGTTCTCTCATAAATAGATGGTAGGTCTAGTCCTAGTGTTCATCATTCCTGTTATTGCATAGGTTTCATTCTGTTCAATTTTCAGTTTAATTATCTCTGAGTTCTTGAACAAGATCTTGTATAACGCATATATTACATGAGCCATTATAACCATAACTGATGTTATAGCATCAGTTATAACACCAATACCTTGATTTAAGCCTACACCTGTTTCAACGACCCTTACTCTCCAAAGTAATAACTTCAAATCGGTATTAGACCTGGGGCGTCAAATGTGGTGGTGTAAACCCGTAGATCTTACTTGTTATTTCACAAACCTTGATTAAAGGTAATTGTAATAAGTATATTTATCACAATATACCGTCTTCATGTCTTATACCTCTGGATTAACAATCAAATTCAATATCGAATGATAATTAGCCTGTTATGATTTGTAATAGTTTTAATAGTTACACCATTTGCTATGTACAAAACAAGACGGAAGCGATATTTTCTAAAATCGTTATGATGAAACTGAAGACATCTATCTAATAGCATAAAATATAAAAATACTAAGAAAAGCAGAAAAGTGAAAAGCAGTTATACTTTGATTAATGATATTAATAATAACGACTTTCGCAATAATTACGATAATGACAAATGATTCCTCACATGGTAAAAACAGAGAAAAGTATCTTATTATAGCTGCTTCTTGCACCAGCGGTATTATTACAATATTGACTATCACATATTAGTTATAATGGAACTGAGCAATGAAAAAGAATGGTTGTATGATAAGGAAAATGAACAGTTATTAAGTATGGTACCATTGCCATCATCCTTATACCTGTTAGTACTGTATCAGTAATTGTTGGGTTTTTACTTTTATGGCATTTTATGTTTTGATAATTATCACTATTACTACTATTATTACCTTTCCTGTACTTATTTTAATGGATATTATTATTCCAATATTTCGACTATTAGAAGTGTGCTCACTCAGTACTATCACCAGTACTATTTATCCTATTACTATCACCAGTACTATTTATCCTATTACTATCACCAGTACTATTTATCCTATTTATCGTTACAAAATCTACCATACGTGCATATATCTAAACACAACATACTGTAGGTCCTTACTTTGGCCGTACAGGGTCGACGTGGAGGTTCCTCGTCAAGCCAAAGCCAGACCTCTCGTGTAGGAAACCCATTCCGGAAATTTCGTGATGTGCTGTTGGGCTTAATGGAAATCGCATAGCACCGTATTCTCTTTTTAGGCTCATGATGATGAATAAGAGTTTACTATAGAGTAGTGTGGTGCCACGGAAGAAAGGCCTTAAATGTAACTAATGTTTCTTAGCGATGCGTTTTTGTTTTGATTTTTGTAAATATGCCAAATTGACCCCTTTCGAACACATTCTTGCCTGGCGCCCATCATAGTTGCTATAAGAAAATGCCTTGTTTCTGTGCGTAAAGATCATAATGGATCATGCTTCAGCCCCTTCTTAGAGCTTATGCCCCATTCGCGTAGAAATGAAGTAAAAGAGGAAAAGGAAAAAAAATGAATATAGATAAGCAGATACATGTAAACCACCATGAATAAACCCCTAGTAAAATGAAGTCAGCTGAACGTTATATATATGCCCCCTAAGACATGTTGCACATTATAGCTTAATCTTCTATGTGACAAGTGACTAATGTTCTTAAGGGAAGGGAATCACCCTAATTCATACTTTCACCCTTACATAACCCTTCTGATGAATGTGTCGTGGTTGTTGACCTATTTCTTTTTGTGTGTGGACTCCATATATTTTCTTTGTTGATAAAAAGGTAATTGACCTTACTAAACTTGGGGTCGAGGGAGTGTGCTATCAAGTGGCAGATAGATAGCCACAGTGAGGGTGAGGTGTTTATGGTTAATGTATTTACTTTTATGGAGTTCTGTTGTGTGAAAGGAGACTTTGATGTTACTCTAAAGGTAAACGAATTAAGAGGTTCGTTTTAAAGATGTGGAGCGTTTGATGTTGTTGTGCGTTGGTGTCTGCATTATTGCAAATGTCAGTACTAGTATTGATAATTCATCAGCAACATCTCGAAATCCGTTATCGTTATTACACTGTTTATAGTATTAGATTTGTCACCGTTTATTATAGCAATACTGCTATTATTACTACCAGTATTACCATCCTTTATCTGGTTATTAAATTTATTATTATCAATACCAGTGTTGCAAATACAAATTAATGCTATCATTACTGTTGTGATTGTACCTACTAGCAACAATAAAACAATCACGATGAAACACACCAACACTGGTCACAAAAACCTTCATTCACTTTAAGGAACATTCAATTCACGTTATTCATTCACCCCATTTTCTTCGCATCTTCTTTGGCTTCCCCATAACGGAGTCTGTTAAGGTTAGGCCTATTGACACAGAGGGGTAACTTGCTTATTAAGGTCACGGGGTTACCCTTTACGAAAGAGACCCATGGGCTGACTCGTCTGTCGGTGGTTTGGGTTACTGGGTGTCGTGGGAGGTTATTGTGTTCTTGAAAATGATAGTGGTGATGATGAAGTTTTGAGATGAGTGTGTGGTGTTTATGATGGTAGTGATGTCAAGGATGATAATAGTTTTGATAATCAGGATGGAAATCTAATTATTCTTATAATGATTGCATGATTATTGTTTTTATCATAACTATTATGAACATGTATATATATATACACACACACACACACACAGACACACACACACACACACACATATATATATATATATATATATATATATATATATATATATATATATATATACGTGTGTGTGTGTGTGTGTGTGTGTGTGTGTATGTATATATATATATATATATATATATATATATATATATATATATATATATATATATATATATGTGTGTGTGTGTGTGTGTGTGTGTGTGTGTATATATATATATATATATATATATATATATATATATATATATATATATATATAATCACAATGGTAAAATAATGCCATAGAGTTTTAACAATGAAACCTGACTACAGATAAGTTATTCGATCAATAAAAACAAACGAGATAACAATCCTACCCGTATCATAATGACCCAGAACAGCCATTAAACGATTTCAACGCTTTCACGATTGCTGTCAACATCACTGATCAACATCAACACTCTTGCATTACACGGGTGATGTAGCTAGGGCGAGTCAAGAGGTCCGGTTAGACGTCTGTTTTTTGTCAGAACTCGTTCATGACTTGTAGTTGTTCTTCGTTTTCTTTTTTCTTTCTTTTTCCTTGTCCTGCTTAGGTTTTTCCTCTAAAGAAGCGACGAACCTCGATTAGGGTCTATTTGAAGTATTGTTTTCTTTTAACTATAGATACTCTTGTCACTAACGGATGTCAAGCACGGGGAAAACCATGTTGTTTATTTATTCTTGTTGGCTAGTAACCCATGCCATGATTCCCAAACTTTATACGAAAAGGAAGAAAGGAAGAAAACAGTGGTGCCATATATTCACACGTCTTGCCAAACCACGAACCCCCCCGTAGTGGGCTCACGTGACAGGGCAAACAAACAAAAGCCTCATACGCATGCCCGGGCTTACCCATTCATTTTGTTTATGTTTTCCCTGACCCAATAACTAGTTCCGAGAATGGTTGTGTCTATTGCGTTAACCATCTATCTACGCAGCTTGTATGATACCCATCTAGGGATTTAATACATGTTTTCCTGCATCCTTGATGGATTTCTTATTTCTTACTGTTCAATAAGTTGATCACAGTATCACGACAATCGTATTTCAAGACGAAATACTTGCTATTGATGAGTGATGAGGAACCTTCATAGCACAGAAAACATACCCTGTTCTTCTGAGGCCACGGTGTTTGTTTGCGCCCACTTCACTCAAGGTTAGTTTGGTATGTATATTAACCGATGTCCAAAGTCAATGCGCCTTCTGCTTCTTTCCGATGCTGAATTGCTGTGTCTGTCACTACCATTTCATCTTACATGATCAGAATACATTAATGAAGACTTAGATATGTTTTAAATCTGTTAATAAAGTCTCTAAAATATGAGAGAAGTGTATGGTATGTGCGCATCTTATTTATTCCCACAGTTTATGCTATGAGATTTTAAGATGGTATACCTGGAAATTCGGAACGTCTCTTGGGTTGTCCAAAGTCCCCACAGAGGATGATGCAAAGATAAATCCTGAAAACCGTCGTCCAGCTGTGAAATGTTATATTTTTCGAGATTCAGCATATGATAGTTTAAGGTCTCACCGGACTGCTAAGTACTCTCAACTCATTTTGACTCATGAATCGACACGGAGATTCAGGTAATCATGTGTATTATAATGATTATGATAATATCTTTCTAAATGGTCCAATTGTAGTATTGGTGATTGTAATAATACTGTCGTTATTTTCACTGCTAATATGTGCAAAAAATTATACTATAATGAAAAACGTCTCGAAAGCAATTTTTTTTTAATTTTTTTTTTAGGAAATAAAATTTATGAGGAAGTGTAGATTTTGTATAAAAAAGAAATTGAATCTGGGTTGATATATAATCCCTCCTTTTCAACAAGTCCAATATTTCTTACACTAATATCAAACGGAGGATCAGGTAAGCATCAAAAGAAATTATTCACTGTTAGAACATTAAAAAATAAAGATGTGTTGCAAGGAAGGGCAGACCTGATGTTCCACCATAAATTCACATTATTAGAAAGAAATCAAAGTCCTTGCAATAAAAACGCCCAAAATCAAACTAGCATTGTATGAGCACCAATTTGTCTCTGACATTGTGCCAGATGTAGAAAAGAACAAATAACTCCACAAAGCATTTTTATATTCTGTCTTTATAAGAATTATATGAATTAGAAACGTGTCGAAACGCGATAAATACAGCTCTTGCTTTGCTATAATTATGATGAACACATAACATCAAGACATTCTAATTATATATACATATCTTGCTTTGTGAAGTAATATTTTTTTCATGTCGTAGTTCTAGGCTTGTTAGCAGTTATGTAAAGATGTGAGTGAATCTTGGCGGTTTGCATCCGTCAGTTTTTAAGTTGCGTTTTCTTTATTGGAACTACTCTCATGTTGGTCACTTATAGAAATAAAACTTCATCGAAAGGTGACAGAAATAAAGTAGCTTTAATATCTTTCCCAAATTATAAATCTAATTCGGCTTTACGTATGAAGACCCTTCCTAACCTCGGCTTACGGGCAGGCATTCAACGTTGTAAACAAAATAAAACTTGATTGATATTTTTCTGGCATTGTCTATAACTGTGTGATTATATAAGTTCAGTTTCTAAAGGAAAGTTAAATCCTAACATATCAATGAAATACATATGGTTTCAGTGGAATGCTATAGTCAATTAATGCGTGAGTTAAAGTGGTTTAATTAAGTATAGGCCTAAAATATACTGTAGCCCGCGTTCTTCTGTTCTTCTTCAACCGTAACCATAGAAAAAGGATCACAGAAGGCAAGGGAATGATAAAGAATAAAGAATATAGGCTCTATCCTCATCAATAGGTTAGCATATGGGTGTCTGTAAGCATTTTTCTTGTACAATAGGATTATATGTTGGCTGAGATTACCATAAATGTTCACGCTGGAAAAGCTGGAAGGTGTTCCACTTATTGTTCGGTTTTAATTCTTTCTAACCCCTTTTTTTTTTTTTTTTTTTTACAGAGATTTATTAAGGTCTTTGATTAAGAGTAAATTTACGGTTTCACTATCTCATGGAAGAGGAAAAAAAAGACAAAAAATAATCCCCTTACTTTTTAATTCTCTATTTTGAGTCAAGTTTTTACACACTGAATATATGGTGCACATTCAACTAAATTATATGTGCTGACAGATACTTTCTCTGTAACCCGAGCGCTTAGCATTTAAGAAACGTTTAGGTAATTTAAGTCAGGTTGTTCTTACGTTGCTATCGTCATTACTTGTATTGTTAGCACTACAGTAGCTATTATCATTCCTACCATTTATTATCATCATCATCGTTATTATCATCATTACATTATTATTATCATTAAATTTTACATCACTCTCATTCTCATTATCAATATCCTTATCAGCCGATTACTATAATTATCATTAAAATTGGTATAACAATGGTTATAATTACTGTTATCGTTGCACCTATCTACACCTATGTAAATGGATATGTATATGTATGTATTTATGTGTATATGTATATATGTATGTATATTTATATATGTGTGTGTACACACATACACACATATATGTATATGTATATGTATATGTATATGTGTGTGTGTGTACACACATACACACATATATGTATATGTATATGTATATGTATATGTATATATATATGTATGTATATATACATATATGTTTACATATGAATGTATATATGAATATATGTGTGTGTGTATGTATGTATGTATATATATGCATATGTATATGTAAATGTATATGTATATGTATATGTATATGTATATGTATACACACCAACACACACACGCGCGCATCAACACACACACACACGCGTGTGTGCGTGAGTGTGTACTTATATATGTTCAACCAAAAAGATATATCTAGATATATATGAATTATATTAATAAACACCATATCACGAGAAAGGGGGAGTGGGGGCATCACACGTAACAAGGTCGAAAACGCAAAAGGAACATTTTTAACGATATGGAAAAAAAAAACAGAAAAAACTCAGAAATTCATGTACTCCCAAAGCTAACAGCCCTACATTACCGCTTTAGGTTTTTGTGCATTTTTACGGCCGTGTTCCTTCCCTTATGAAAACAGCAGAGGCACTAACGACTCTACAAGCAGTCTGCCTCCTGTGGTCTTGTGTTGCGGAGAATCCCATGTGTTTTTTTTAAATCGTCAGAATTGTTTATTGACTAATATGAATGTAATGATACTTAAATAGACGGTATGTTATATATTAATTGTCTAGTTGGATATTCCATTAGGATATGTTTATTTATGATATATCTATTTAGCTATCCCTTTCGAAGAAATGGTCCCTGTATATCTTTACTCTTCCCGGTAGTACTTCTGATGATGATGCGGCGGAACTGCATCCCAATAACTTATCTTCTTTGCTACTAAAAAAAATTCGTTTTGAGGGTCAAAACTTTCACACACACATCTATATCCGTCTATTTCTGTCTACATACAACACATATAGCCAACTGTGTCCATACACACACACACACACACGTACGCACGCACGCACACACACATACACACACGCACGCACGCACGAACGCACGCACGCACGCACACACACACACACACACACACACACACACACACACACACACACGCACGCACGCACGCACACACACACATACACACACACACACACACACATATATATATATATATATATAAATATATATATTTACATAAATTTTCATGTATCATATGTGCGCATGTACACACAGACACACACGCACACACACACACACACACACACACACACACACACACACACACACACACATATATATGTGTGTGTGTGTGTGTGTTACATATATCTATATTCATCTGTATATATATACATATATATGTATATATATATATATATATATATATATATATATATATATATATATATATATTACTATTTCTTATTCTCTCTTACCTCCTCTCCCGTCCTTTCTTTTATTTCTCTTCCTCTCTATCCCCCCCCCCACATGATGCCACCCGTGCCGCGGCGCCGACGCCCGTGATCTCGTATCTGGTATTAATTTCACAGCTGCAAGACTATCCTCACAGGGAAAGGGACAGGCGACAGAAAACACTATGACAGATATTGTTTACGGCGTGTGTCGAATGGGAGATGAGAGGGGAGGGAGGAGAGGGGGATGAGTGGGTAGAGGGAGGGAGGGAGGAAGGGAAATGGAGTAGTAGGAGGGAAGGGAAAAAGGAGGAGTGGGTCGAGACGAGGGGGGGGAGGGAGGGCGAAGAGGCGTGCATGACCAGCTGTTGGCAGTCATCTCGAGGGAATGCTCGGCGGGAGGGAGGGAGGGAGGAGACTTTTAATGAGAGGAAGGGAGTGTGAGTATAAGATTGAGATGAAATAAAATTTGCCAAGGGTGAATCACTGATATGAATAGACCACGTTAAAAGAAGAGTGATATTGAGATAAATAATAAGACATTGAAGAAACCAGAATAAAACTAGAGAAAGGAGGCAAGGAGAATTACAATACGAGAAAGTGAGACATGGCACTGGCGACAGAGAGTGAAAATACACCCGCATCAGATACAACAACAACAAAAGAAAGCAAAAACACACGCTAGGATCTTTCAAAGGGACAAAAACGATGATCCTATAAGCGCTCAAGCGACATTACTCAGACTAACATGAAAATGAAGAAAAAACGTTGGACATTGCGGGTAGTTTGGTGGATTTTTTTTCTAAGACTGTCACTACACTGATACGTTATTTGGATTATTATTGGATAAAGAACAAGGATAGAACCCTTGTTTGCCATGAGCAGTGCAAATCTATGGGTACTAATACACTCTTTTGCTCCCTCTCTCTTTTGTACTTTGCTTACTGTCGGAGAGTCTATGACGTCACGGATACTCACGCGCCATTTTCTAGTCACGTGATTCTTTGACACAGAAACCTCATTTTCGCGTCATGGAACTAAAGATGACGTTTAATGACGTGATGCTGAGTATTCAATTGCGTTTTCAGTAGAAGTAGACAATGTATCTTTTGTGTGATATGCATTATATTTAGTTTTTAGGAGCATAATTATACTGCATTAATCAAGATAATGATTTCGCATGTTCATATCTACAGTTTATGGTACTGAGAGTCAGTGAGATGAAAATGAGTTTTATAAGGAATATGAGGAAACAGACGCCCATGCGGGTATGAATGAGAATGAGAGCAGGTGGAATTATGAGGGTGTTGAGAAATATGAAGATACTAATATATGTGAAATATTGAGGATACGGGACCTTGACACGTGAATGTATGAAGATGTACATGATGGTTATGTACATGGTATGGGGTTAATGAGGCATATAACGATACTTGTTGCAGAATGTAAGGATACCAAGGGATATGAGGGCTATGGTGATTCATAGCAACGAAGAATGGTAGGGAGATTACTCACCATATGATATAAGAAGCGCAGGCGAAAAGGAACAATAATATTTAGTCGAAGGGGAGGAGAGAAAGAGAAACGGGGAGACGATGGAGATGTTGGAAAATGTGGAGGATATACATACACACACACACTCACACACCCAAACATACATACACACACTCACACACCCAAACATACACACACACAAACACACACAGACGTAAATATAGACAGAGAGACATACACTCAAGACAAACGTTAAAAAGTAAACTAATGCATGAGTAGATTTAGAAGAAAAATGTATGAAGAGTAGAGGAGATATATGAAAATGGTAAAGGCTGAAGCATAAAGAGGTACAGGAGGGAGCGAATACAAAAGCAGATGAACAAAAAGAAAAAGAACAATAAATGAATGAAGATCCGAAAGAAAACGAGACAGAAAGAATTTTAAAGTTTATTTTATAGGTGAACACAAAAAAACGTATTTTAAAAACAAGGAGGTAAAGAGAACACAAACGAATGATAGAAAAAAGCAAGCTCGTAT
>BOPN01002217.1:47500-62500 GCA_017312705.2 Penaeus japonicus
GCAAGGTCAGTCTGTTTGTCTGTCGGGGGGGGGGGGGTCATGAGGGGTCATGAGGATAATTAGATTCACGGCTGAAGTGAGGAGCAGCGCAGAAGAAGAGTCGTGTCTATTTCTAGATATTTTTTATGGAAATTCACTACTAAACTAGGATAACTTCAGTATATAAAGGGATTGATATATTCATAGGTAGCTATAAGAAGTCAATAAATCAATCAATGAGTGATATCAATTACAGATTGATGAATGAAGTTTGGAAGGAGAACTATTTACCTTCTTTACTGTCCATCTCTTTGAGTATATGTTTGTGTGTGCGTGTGTGTCTCTTTCTCTTTATGTCTGTCTGTCTGTCAAACTTTATGTCCGGCACTTTATGTGTGTATATGTGTGTCCATTTTCTTTATTGTCTGTCTGTCCCTCCGTCTGCCTTTTTGTGTATGCGCGTCCAACTGTGTGTGTGGTTGTCCTTCTGTACACACGTGCATGCACCAGACACACAGACATCTTATCATGTGTTTGCAGGTGATCCGACACATTGATCACGTGACCCAAGCATCAGCGGACAACCACAAATGCACTTTGTTAGAGACAGAGTTGCCAAGAATCAAGTACTCAGGTGGCGGAACCTACACCTTGGGGGCAATGCTGGAAGCTCAGGTGATTAAGTATTCGCATTTGTTAACGCGTTTCTTTCTAATACTATTTGTTTTGTGTTAATTCGTTTTTGTAACGATACTTTCACGGTATCTGTGTGATGCGGGATTTAGGAATGTTCATGTTATTTGCCACTGTTCCGATTACCGTAACTTCCCCTAAAGAGAAAAGGGTGGGGGAGAGGAGGAAAGAAAGATAGAAAGAGAAAAATCACAAAAAAAAAAAAAAAAATTCTCTAAGATAATTCTCTTTTAATTCAAACCAATATCTCCCCCTCCTGCTTCCTCGCGCACATCCTATCTTCACTCTCTCCCCTCCTCCTTTGCCCTTTCCTCTCCTCTCTTCTTTTGCCCCTTAACCCCCCTTCCCTCTTCTTTTGCCCCTCCTCCCTTTCGCTCCCTTCTTCCACCACGTCCCCCCATCCCTCTCTTCCTTTTATGTACCTTCCCCCTTCCCTCCGTCCCTCCTCCGCCCTTCCCCCTCCCTCCCCTCTTCTTTTGCCCCTTCCCCTTCCCTTCCCTCCTTCCTCCGCCCCTTCCCCGTTCCCTGCCACAGAGCGTCCTCGCCCTCGCCCGCAACAACGCCCGCAAGGCCGTGTTCCTGGTGACAGACGGCTACAGCAACGGCGGCGACCCACGACCTGCAGCCGCCTTCCTGCAGGCTCGGGGCGTCACCATCTTCACCTTCGGAATCAGGAATGGCAATGTCAAGGTACAGCACTGCGGGAGTTGTGTCATCACTGTTATCGTATATACACTGTCTTTACATTTTTTGTTGATTGATTATAACTATAGTGATAATGATGATAACAATAGTGATAATAGTGATAACGATAATAGTAACAAGGATGATAATAATAGTGGTAACAATAGTAACGATGATAATAACGATAACAAAAGCGATAATAAAGATAAAGATGATAGTAACCAGGATGATAATAACAGTGGTAACAATCGTAACGATGATAATAACGATAACAATAGCGATAATAAAGATAAAGATGATAGTAACAAGGATGATAATAATAATGGTAACAAAAGTAACGATGATACTGATTCCTCTGCAGGAGCTGTATGACATGGCGTCTGTGCCCAAGGAGGAACATTCTTATATTCTCGACACCTTTGAGGAGTTCGAAGCACTGGCGCGGAGAGCTCTGCATGAAGGTAAGATGTTGCTCCTCATGGTGGTGGTGATGGTGAAAATGGTGATGGTGGTGGTGAGGGAGAGGGTAATGATGACGATGATTGACGATGATAAGAAGAATAAGAAAACGACAGTAGTGGGAATATTAGTAGTAATATCATCATATTGGTAATTGTCATTGTGACCATTACTATTAATATTTTAATGATTGCTATAGCGACACACTCCCAAAATAGATAAGCAAACATCTATCAGCCCCCACCCCTAAAAATAGAATCAATGAATAAACACAAACACAGTCATAAGTCAAAAAAAAAAAAAAAAAATACACACAAAAAAATCTTCACATTTCCCGTCATTTACCTCCAACCGTTCCTTCTCTCTCCTCCTCTCCCTCTTCCTCGTCCCCTTCCTCTTCCCCCCGAAGACCTGCACAGCGGCGTCCTCATCCACCAGCCTCCCCGGACGTGTGGGAAGCTGTGCGAGGAAGGGACCTACTGCTGTGACGCCGACGCAGCCTGCACGTGCGACACCCACACGGGACACTATGCCTGCACGTGCCGGAAGGGCTACTATGGCACGGGCATTCTGGGTGACTGTAGACGTGAGTTGTGGATACTTTTGTTGCTCCGTTTAATTTCTTGCTGTATTTTTACTGACTTTGTTTACGCTTTTGTTTCGTCATTTCTTATTCTGTGTTTTTTTTTTTCGATTATATTTTGTTTTTAATATATTCTGACCGTTATTAATATTTTGGTTTTACCTTTCCTTTCATTCTTCGTTCTATGAGACTGTAGACATGGGTTATGAATACTTTTTTATTTATAATAGTATTTCTCTGGAAGGGGGAAGAACTATCTGTAAGAAATAGTATTTGCTTCTTATAGTGTTATACTAGATATTATACTAGGTATTTGTGAATCATAAGATGGATGGAATAGATATAACTGCTTTTTTTCTTTCTTTCTTTCCTCTTTCTCCTTGGTTTTCATTCTCTTTAAATCTGTTTTTTCAATAGACTTTTTTTTTTTTTTTTTTTTTTTTTTTCTTTTCATTAAATTTTTTTTTTTTTTTTTTTTATTTAATAACTCCCTTTCATTAAATTATTTACAACAATTTTCTTCCCTCCTCTTTCCATTCTTCCCATCTCAAGAAAAAAAAAAATCCTCAAACAACTTACAAAAAATAATGATGCTAAAAAAAGCCCTCATTACCCAGCGTGTCCCCCTGGCACCTACCGGACACACCAAGGACCAGGTGACGTGTCCTCGTGCTCTCCGTGTCCGGACCCGCATATGGTGAGCGATTCGGCCTCCACTTCGCCTCAACAGTGCTATTGCAAGCTGGGCTTCAAGCAGGTTGGCCAGGAGTGTCTCAGTAAGTATATGTGGTGGGAATGTGTGTGTTTGTGTGTGTGTGAGGGTGAGTGAGTAAGTGTGTGTGTGTGTGTGTGTACGTGTGTGAGGGTGAGTGAGTGTGTGTGTGTGTGTGTGTTTGTGTGTGAGGGTGAGTGAGTGAGTGAGTGAGTGAGTGAGTTAGTGTATGTTTGTGTGTGAGGGTGAGTGAGTGAGTGAGTGTGTGTGTGTGTGTGTGTTTGTGTGTGAGGGTGAGTGAGTGAGTGAGTGAGTGAGTGAGTTAGTGTATGTTTGTGTGTGAGGGTGAGTGAGTGAGTGAGTTAGTGTGTGTGTGTGTGTGTGTTTGTATGTCCCTCCCTCAATTTTGATTTTTGTTCGTGTACCATCCCAGCTAAATTTGCAGGCTTTGCTACATGCTAATTCGTGCTATAGCTTTCAGGCTTTTATACTTGGCATAAAAGAAATATTCCATAATCTATATCCATAAGAAATATTCCATAGTCTATGTCCACTCTTTTTTCTCGTCACATTCTGACTTTGCCAACCAATCGTATCCTTTGCTAGTTGGTCAGCATGATCTTGCTTAGGGGATATGACACCTTCTGGCGTCCAAACAAAAGGCATAGTATGGTCCCTTTTTTGCGTGATGGTATGTTTACACTGATAGCGCTTGTGATATTTGAAACGATTTTGTTTAAAGTATCCTGGGCCTGGAAAGAACTCTGTGAATTCAGTGAGAATCTACAGCTTGATATAATCTCAGTTTGGTTCCACTTATGTTGTTTACAACACCATAACCTCATCTACTCCCCCCAAACTATAAGGATCCATCACTGTGATATAACATCCTCCTTGGAATAAATGGAAATGTATGCACGGTACCCTTAGTTTATATATTTATATGGTTATTTCCAATTATGTATATTTCATTCAGGTTGAAAGAAATAATATTCATCTAAGGCTGGGAAAAAAACACAAACAGTATAGATAACAAACGTGCCAATCTCTCCTCACAGTGTTGCAGTGTCCGGTGCTAGCGCCTCCGGAAAACGGCTACTTCGTGCGCAGCACTTGCAACAACGTGGTGAACGCAGCCTGCGGCGTGCGTTGCAAACCGGGCTACACCCTTAAGGGCTCCTCCATCAGGATGTGCGGCAAGAACGGCGAATGGACGGGGTGGAATACCCAGTGTGTCAGTCAGTAACACGGAGGCAACTTTACTACTACGACAGGATGTTTTATAAAATTTAAATCACTGCAGAAGAGTGTCAATTATTGTATCTCTTATATGTAATCAGTACTAGAATATTTACAGAATGACAGAAGAAGTTTTCAGCTCCTTCCAACGCACTGACTATAGCACCTTTAAATCGTTAATTAATTCAGAGAACTTTTATCCAAGAGGATCGTGTATCTAAACATTCCCTTCTTATCCTGACAGTGAAATCCTGCCCGAAGCTCAAGCCAATGGCCCACGGGACGATGGTGTGCACGCAGTCCACGCCCATTATGGACACCGAGTGCCACTTCACGTGTGATCCGGGATACCAGCTCGTGGGATCCAAGATGAGGACCTGTCTGCCGGTGGCCATGTGGGACGGGATCCCTGCCTATTGCAAACGTAATTGGATCCTCTCTTTAAATCATTTTTCGGAAGTGGTGCTACATTTTCATCTATAATTTTGTCCGGAGGAATTCTCAGCCCTGCTGTTGATTAGATTGTTTGAGATACGTTTAATCAAGGATATTGCTTGGATGGAGTAGTCAATAAATGAACAATCGGTCTAAATATTTGAATCTAATATCTTCATGATTATTCGATATTCACAAATCTAAGTAACGGACAAATGAATACAAAACGCATCCCAAACCCCAAAAGATAACGAGATTCTCTCATGTTCCAGCCATCTTCTGCCCGCGCCTTCCTCCTCTCCAAAACGGCAGGATTCGACCCGGTTCCTGCTCCTCCTCCAAGTCGAAGTACGGGTCCAGGTGTGAATTCGCCTGCGACTCCGGGTACCAGATCAGTGGACCCATAAAGACCACTTGCATTGACCCCGGTGTGTGGTCGGAGGGCCATAAGTCCCCGCGGTGTGTAGGTAAGTGTAGTGTGTGTTCGTCTGTTCGCTAGACTTTTAAAGACCTGAGGGTGTAAGAGTATTGCTCTACTTCGTGTCTCAATCGGCTTTGGAAGAAATTCTAAATTCAGAAAAAAAAATCCTTAATTTATCAAGTGTACCCCAAAACTTTCTCCAATCCTAGACTTTCAAGTCCCGTATGGTAATAAAACCTTTTTTCCAATGAAGTAATTTCTTTTTCTTTTTCTTTTCTGGCAGACGTAACTCCACCAGTAATTCAGTGTCCAGAGAACATCACTACAGCGACAGAACTTCACGAAGCCTATGCCAACGTCACCTGGAATCCTCCGCATGTAAAAGGTACGAGAGACTTTGTGTCTATTCACTGACGATGCTCGATGACTTTAAGGTATTCTGTTTAAGGTATTTTCTTTAAGGTATTTTGTTTCAGTCATAAAACGATTAGCCATATTTCCGAGATAATCTGAAAGACTACGAATTCATAGCATCCTCTTCGTGTATATAATGATAAAACGCTGCAAAATAAGTAGAATGGATAGCAATAAGAATCATAATCATAAAGGTGCCACACGTTTGATTTTATTATTCAGATAATTCCAAAGGCAAGATAAAACTACACACAGTCCCCGCCACCAGCCAGCCCATGAAAATGAAAATAGGGAACCACACCATTACCTACGTGGCCATGGACAAACTAGGGAACAAGGCGTCATGTGAATTCTATGTCACTGTTGTTGGTAAGATGTTTTTTGTGTGTGTTTTGTTTGTTTGCTTGTTTGTTTTAGCATTGTGAACAGTACGTTTGTAGCGATTCAGATAATCGAAATTTCTAAAACAAGAAACTGTATCATTCTCAACATAACATCACCATCACATCAAAATCACACCATCATTATCCCATCATCACATCAACCTCATTGCCTCAACATCACAACATCAACAACATCACCTAAACATCACATCATAAACACCACCACACCATCTTGTAAACAACACAACATAACAATGAAAAATCACATCCCCCTCATTCCGTCATCCCATCAGCCTCATCAGCCTCAGCACATCCCAATACCACCACATCCTTTCCACAGACAAAGATCCCCCACGAATAGACGAGTGCCTCTCCCCCCCGGTCTTCCTATCCCACGAGGAAGTGGTGGACGTGTACTGGGAGGAACCGGTGTTTTCGGACAATTCGGGAGGAGAAGTGAAGGTACTGGGAAGCTTGTCTTCTGTGAAGTTGACTCTCGTCTGAAGATGAAGAGAGATAATGTTGGATTAGATTGCATTATCATCATCATCATTATTATCACATATGCTATTACTATCACTATTATTGTTATTATCATTACTATTGTCGTTATTAATATCATTATTATCAACGTTATTGTTATAATTATCATCATCATAATTACTATCATTATTATTAATACGATCATTTTTATTATCATTACCATTATGATTATCATTATCATTATTATTATAATTACCATTACAACTGTCAGTATTATCATTATCATTATAACTGTTAGTATTATCATCACTATATTATCACTCTTACTATGACAATCATAATTACTATAATTACTATTATCATCACCATTATCATTACTATCCTCATTATAAGTACTATCTTTATTAGCATTACAACTATCAACATCTTCAGCATTAACATCATGATAGACGTTATCATTACTATTATCATTGTTTAGATTTATCCTTATCCTTGTCGAGTGGGTGTACACATATTTTCGGAAACTCTCAAGAAAAACTATGTCCCCTTCAGATAACGAGATCGCGAGACCCGGGGCAGTTCCCTCAAGGAGACACCATGGTTGAATACTGGGCGGAGGATGCAGCAGGCAACGTAGCAACTTGCAACATCACCATTACCGTTCAGAGTACGACACTGCAGACGGATATCTATTTTATATTCCATTGAGATACTTTGATGTTGATTAGGGATGATGACTTTTGAAGTATAGTATTGGAAATATGTGTGATGTCCTTAAAATGTACACACATACACACATACACACGCACTCACATACATACACAAACACACACACACGCGTGCGCCCCCCCTCCACCCACTTTCTCTCTCTCTCTCTCTCTCTCTCTCTCTCTCTCTCTCTCTCTCTCTCTCTCTCTCTCTCTCTCTCTCTCTGTCTCTCTCTCTCTCTGCTTTTTATCCCTCCCTCATTCTCGTTCGCTTTCTCTCTGTCTCTTTCTCGCTTGTTTTCAGCACTCAATTCCCTCACCCCCCCCCATCCCCAAAGACCCCCCCGAACTGTAAAAAAAAAAAAAAAGATAAAATAAGAGATCCAGCCATATTCCAAATACATTCCTAAAAGAGAACGCCAAACTTTAAAAAGATAAAAAAAAAAAAATGAAAATAGATAAAATAAGAACTCTCCAGCCATGTCTTAAAGAACCTCCACACACCCTCATCCTAAAAGAAAAAAAAATAAGATAAAGATAAGAACTCCCTCAGTCAAAATTAAAGGGACTAACCCCCCTAAACACACACACGCCTAAACTTTAAAATTCCCTCCAGTCGTAATTCAAAGACCCCCCCCCCCCCCCGAAAACAACATGCCTAAACTTTACGAAAAAAAAATACAGATAAGAACCTCCCTCCAGTCATAATTCAAAGAACTACCCCCCCTCCCCCCTCCCCCAACCTAAACACACACACACACGCCTAAACTCTAAAATCCCCTCCAGCCATATCTCAAAGGACCTCCTCTCACTCCCCCCCCCCCCCCCCTTCCCTCTACCCCTCCCCTCCATAGAACACGCCTGCCAGATGCCTGTGGACCCCATCAACGGCGCGGCCAATTGCACCGAGAACCCAGATGCCGTGTTCTGCACCCTCACCTGCGACGACAGCTACGCCTTCGCCATGCGGCCTCAGCAGGACTACTTCTGCGCCTACGACGGGATCTGGCTGCCCGACGACAACCCGATGCCTTTCCCGGACTGCTCGGGTGAGTGGAGGGAACAGGATGGCTGTGACATTGCTGTTTTGTTGTTGGGGTTCTGGGGGGCTGTTGTGGATCTGATCACTGTTATCGCTTTATTTCGGACTTACTCATCTAGCCGTTGTCGTTATCATTATAATTGTTATTAATACTGTTTTTCTTACCATTCTGATCACTATTATTACCATTATCATAATCATCAATGGTAGTACCATTATCATTATCATTCTTGTTTTTACTATTATTATCATTACTAACATTATTATTACTGATATTGTTAATATCATTATTGTTACCATTATCATTATTACTATCATTATTGTTATTACTATTATCATCATTGTTATTATCATTATTATTCTCATTATCATTATCATCAACATAATATTATCATTATTATCAGTATCACTATTACTATCATTATTATTATCATTATCATTGCTATTATTGTTATTGCCATTATTATCCTCATCTCATTATCATTGATACCATTGTCATTTCGATTAGTATTGTTATTATCATCAAAATTAACATCATTGTTATCACTGGTATTATCAGTATCCTCATTATCACTATCATTGTTATTATTATTGCTATCATCATTAATAATGTTATGGTTATGATCACTTGTAGCATCATTATCATTATTACCATTATTATCATTATTTTTGTTCTTGTTCTTCTTATCATTTTCATTGTTGTTGTTGTTGCTTGACTTCAGTGACGTCAGTGTCGAACAGCATCTCTCAGTATGGCGAGATGGCAATGGGAGAAGAAGACGATTCGATCTGCGATGATATCTTCTTCATGGGGCAGGTAATTTGATTCACTATTCATTACTGACTGAATGCCGCCAGCTCATGTATGCTCTAGTCATTGTCCAAATTAGTACGGTGAATATTAAACATTGTCATCCTATTTCCAAGGTTGAAAATCAGCTGGAAAAGAAACTGGAAGATGCACTCACTGCCATGTGCTCTGACGACGTGGTGTGCGAGGTGGCCGCGGTGGAAGCCGTGTGCGAAAGCATCCTCGCCGACGCAGAGGAGGAATTCAACTCCATTGGCTTCTTCCGGAGAAGAAGATCGGCAGAAGACGAAGCACTGAACCGATACTGGCCTGGGCGACACTCCGAGGAAGGCTGGGTGTACTGGCAAAGGGAGGCGCCGGGACAAAGGATCAAGCGAGACACTCTCTTGCGCGAATTCGATGCGCTCGACGACATCCAGCGCCGCAAGAGGCAGTTTGGATTGACGATTCAACAGCTTCTCGGCGAGAAAACGACGACTCAGGCTCCAGCGACTGCAAACAGCAGGAGCGAGAACTACCTCGGCGTCCTGATCGACCTTATCTCTAAGTCCCTCGCCTCCGACGTCAGCATTGTGCAGTTCAACTCCTTCCTCACCAAACTGAGTCCTCAGGAGGGAGACTTCACAACCAACGACTTCCTCCAGGCTTTCTCGGAGGAGTTCGGCGAGGACAAGACCAAAAGACTCCGCGAACTGGCCGGCAAACAGCTGAGTGGCATGAAGATCCCGGGACTCCTTCCCCGCGACGAAACTCCAGCCAAGAACCGCACAGCGAGGGACAACGACAGTGATCCTTTCCCCTCGGTCCCCAGCGATGAAATCTCGTCGAATGACTACGGCTCCTCCTCAATCATCTTCCCGGGGCATCTTGAGCCGACGGCGCCCGCTGGTCCTGGTGCCAAGAAGACTTTTAAGATCCGATTCACTGTAGAAGGTAAAGACATTTATACGTTTACCGTGTCGTTATACAGCCAATCTGTGGTCAATACGTCACAGAATAAACCTTTGCTACTCCGTTTTGCATCAACAGAAAGGTACTCTGTTCTCCCAAGAACTTACACGAGCGTCCACGTTTGAATCCTTTCTCAATTTCAGGACACGGTTCAGGCGCAAAGGACCAGATAGGAGGGGCTATGGACGGACTCCTGAAAGCTGCAGGAGACGGGCAGTTGGACGTGAACTTCGGGCAACGGCAGCTCCACGTGGCGGCCATAAGGCTTAAGGAAAACCCGGATTACATTTGCGAACCTGGAAGCGTCTCGCAGGGTGACAAGTGCGGTGAGTGTGTGAATGAGTGACTGACTTTATAAATGAGCGAATAACTTGGCTAGTGATTTATGAATGAGCGAGAGTTGTTTAGTGAATGAATTACTGAGTGAATTAATGAATATCTGTGTGTCCAAAGGCGTGCAGAAGCAATGAAGAAAATGTGAATATGTGAATTTAGCTATTTTCTAGAAAATCAAATATAACCCCACTATTCAGACGGAAATCGTACACGCATTAAATTAGTGAGAAATATATATTGTTATGTAAATCTGTCGACGCCCCTATCATATTTCAAAAACATATGTAGCCTATCTAACCATCATAACCAAAAAAATATGCTTTTTATTATCTGATCCATCAACCTGCAGTGAAGTGTCCAGTTGGCACCTTCTTCAACGTGGTATTAAAAGAGTGCCAGCCATGCCCAAAAGGATCATTCCAGCCTGAGGAGGGCCAGGTGTCGTGCATCGTGTGTCCTTCTAATACCTCCACAAAAGTCAACAGCGCCAAGAGTGGCCAGGACTGTAAAGGTGAGTCCTACTGAGAACGAGGATTACTCGTTACATTTGGCTGTCATTCGCTAAGATTCTTCTATCGCTGAATGGCAATGATAAGTATCACGACAGCAAAGATGTTGATAATAAAGTCAGCAACGACAATAAGCATAACACTAATATCAACTGTAATAAAGGCGGTAATGAATAACGATACGATGAAATATAGAATCACGAGTAGAATCCAATGCCTTCGACCCCACGTTGACTCCCAGCCCAGTGTCTGCCGGGATCCTTCTCCGACGACGGCCTGGAACCGTGCGTGACGTGCGATCTGGGGCAGTACCAGGACGAGTACGCCTCGCTCTCGTGCGCCTCTTGTCCGCATAACACCACGACGTGGAGGAGAGGCTGCTGGGTCATCGAGGAGTGCCAGCGTGAGTCCAATGAGTTGAAGTAAAGTCTGATGGTATGCGTCTGGAGTGCAGCGATTTGAAAACATTGGGAATGTTTAGGTCGTGTTTTGTTCCAGAGGGTTTGTAATGGATGCGTGGAGAGAAGCGAGCATGTGGAAAATGAATCAGACCCTGCTTGTCTAATGACAATGCAATAGCATTATTTCCATCTTTCTAGATATT
Organism: Penaeus japonicus; assembly: GCA_017312705.2. Lineage (NCBI taxonomy): Eukaryota > Metazoa > Arthropoda > Malacostraca > Decapoda > Penaeidae > Penaeus > Penaeus japonicus. The sequence goes on from BOPN01002217.1 coordinate 58,946, forward strand.
GTCATCAGCCTGAAGGTTACCATCTTCACCCTCATTACCGCGTGATTAACAAACAAAATCTCACTCCTCAGCTTCCTGTGCCCCTGGCTCAGTGTCAGAGACGGGGTTACAGCCTTGCTTCGACTGCCCCGTTGGCTTCTTCCAGGAGCAGAGCGGCCAGACCGAGTGCTTCAGGTACGTGCTATACAAATGCTATTGAGAGACGGTATCAGCGGCTAGCTGGAGGGATGAAATTATAAGCATGAGATTAGAGAAAATGTTTATTTTTTGGTCGTGCCCTCAAGGATGACTATTTTTCCTCATTATCCAAAAAATCAGCTGACTGAAATAATGGAGTTACAAGCATGTGGTAAGAAAATTTCATTCGGATTTCAATGGGTAGAGTAAGTAATAATTTCCGTGTCTTCAGGTGCCCTCACGGCGCAGGGACAGATGGCCTTGGCGCCACTTCCATATTTCAGTGTCATGGCGTCACTGAGGGAGATCAGGTACGTTTCAGTTGTCCTACTAAGAGGCGTGACAGCTTTGCATGACACCGAAAGAAGGGAAAGGAAAAAAAAGAAAAAAGATGGCAGAAAAAAATATTTCCTTCGTACACAATATCTTTTCGACATTAACTGATATAAACGTGGGAATGAATGTTCAAGAAATATAACATAAAGCAAATTGCATCAGATAGCTATTAATGCAATATAGATAGCTAACCACTTGGTAAATCAGCAGTGTGTGTGTGTGTGTGTGTGCGTGTTTGAGCATCTAGTCTAGTCTTCTCTGCACAGGCGGCGCATACCAACCTGGACACACTGAGCATCAACGATTGCTTCAGCACGCCTTGCCTCAACGGCGGGTCCTGCAGCCCCCTAGACCTTGGATATGTGTGCCAGTGTGTTCCTGGATATTCAGGTAAATCATCCTTTCCTTGAACTTCCTGTAAGTACAGCGTATATGGCCAAAAGGACGGGCTATAGTCACGATATATTGATCTTGATTCGAAGCAACTTATCCCTCAAAATGATACATTGAATCCTGTGACTTCCTGAATCTAATGACCTCCCCCCCCCCTCTAGGCCAGCACTGCGAGTCCGAGATCGACGAGTGCGAAAGTGACCCTTGCTTCAACGAGGGGACGTGCGTCGACATGCTCGACGGCTTCCACTGCGAGTGTCCGCCAGGGTTCACGGGCCCCCAGTGTGAGGTCGACATCAACGAGTGTGACCCCGATCCCTGCCAGAACGGTGCCACGTGCGCCGACCTCACCGATTCCTTCAAGTGTGTCTGTCAGAGTGGCTACACAGGCAAGTTTTAGTTGGTATCAATTGTCTAGTATCTAGTCAACTAAAAACGCTGCAATGGACCTTTTTTAACGTTAAGGATTGGTCTATTTCATTTGCGGTTTTTCGACAAACTTCTAAACAGACTTTATAGACAAATCCTATTCTATTAATCTTGTTATAAATCACATTAATTATCGTAGCCTAATGTAAGCCCGGTGAAATACACACTAACTGGGAAGCGTTTCAGGCGAGGTGTGTGACATGGACATCGACGAGTGCGCCGCCAAGCCGTGCGCGGAGGGGGCGACGTGCGAGGACCGCCTGAACGACGTGGTGTGCGTGTGTCCCCCGGGCGTGACGGGGCGGTTCTGCGAGACGCCCATCGACGAGTGCGAGTCTTCACCCTGCGAACACGGCTTCTGCATCGACCAGGTCAACTCATTCAAGTAAGAGCTGGTGGCACGCTTTTGGGTGACACTTCTCTGGATATTTTTTACTGATAAGATAAGACATTAAAGTGTATGTGTTAAGGATTTCATCACTGTGCACAATGAATAAATACTGTGTGAATATGATTATCTTTGTCAAAAAAACATACAATAAGCTTGCATGATTTGCTCTCTTTTTTTGACTCATCAATCAAAACCCGTATTATATAGAGACCGTGCTGCTATTCATATGCCACATAGAACAACAGTTTAAACCCCACACGTCCTTTAGCTGCGTGTGTGAGCCGGGCTTCGAGGGCGACACCTGCGCCATAAACACAGACGACTGTGCCTCTGCCCCGTGCCAGAACGGTGGCACTTGCACAGACTGGGTCAACGGCTTTTCGTGCGAGTGCAGCCCTGGATACACTGGCACCAACTGCGAGACAGGTCGGCCCTTTTGTTCGAATAGTGTTGAGTCAAGCGGTTCTGAGAGCTTAATGTATAATCTCTTGATATAACTCATCTTTAATTAGTTTGATTTACATAGTAAAGTATAAAAGATACGTGTAATACCCGACTGTCACGTTTCAATATGGTATACATGTAACCTGCAAAATATGTCACCGAACTCATTCGAACCTACAGAGATGTCAACGGATTTCGTCCTAGAGTTCCCCACGTCAGGAATTTTGGATTACGCCGCCATAGAAAAGGTTCCTCGCCCGATGAACAGCGTGAGTGTCCTGAATATTAAGGGTTTCTTTTTTTCTCTGGAAAATATTAACTATTTACAATAACACAACTGTGATGACATGTTCACGTGCATATAACTCAGATGATATCAAATGTCTCTCTCTCTTTCTTTCTCTCTCTCTCTCTCTCTCTCTCTCTCTCTCTCTCTCTCTCTCTCTCTCTCTCTCTCTCTCTCTCTCTCTTCGCATTTCTTCATTCCACAGTCGTCTGTGTGCTTCTGGATGAAAACCGACGACCGAGACAACTACGGGACGCCCTTCAGCTACGCCACGGATTCCCACGACAACGCCTTCACCATAACGGACTACAGCGGGTGGGTACAGAGGAAGTGAAAGTGAGGGGAGGTAAACCCACTGACAAAGGGAGGAAGAGGATAAAAGTTAGAAAAAAGGAAGTAAAAGGAAGAGAGAATAGAAAAAGGGTTATTTTTTCAAAATATCACCGCATTAATAAATAGCATGATAGTGGTACTAATGAATTCCTCTCATCTTTTACTACTTTAAATATAGTGAATAAAAAGTTGATCACGGGCTTCGACCTTCATCCTGCACTGATAAACAGTCGACTGATGTGTTTTTGTTTTACCTGATGAGCCCTTGTTTGGAAAAGAGCCATCTATCGGGGAAACGATTTCAGGATACTCAATCCGTCTATAGACGACAACCAGTGAGAACTACTCTAAGATCGACAGGCTAATCCTAACTCTTTCATATTCCTTATTGTTCGTGTATCCGTGAGCTCGACTTTTCGAACTGTGTATTCATAAATTACCCGCGATTTTCCTGACCTACTCCATGCCCTCCCCTGTTATCGGGGCCCAGATTGTCAGGTGTTGGGAGGGGGGGGGGCGGATTATATCCATTATATATGAGCAATAGCAAGTGAGAAGAATCCATCGATACAATTAGCGTGGTAATTAGTAGCGCGCCAGTTCTGAAAATGTACATATTTTGACAGACTCTGACTGATCCAATACATCTCATCGAACTCTCTAGACAATATATGTTATTAAAGACAACAAAACATAATCACCACCACTTTCTCCTGTACCCAACTACAGCTTTGTGTTGTACGTGAACGGCGACAAGCGCATCACA
>BOPN01002217.1:72500-75000 GCA_017312705.2 Penaeus japonicus
GCCATTCGAGGCTATGAATGCCGAGGTAGAGGGGGACGTTTTCGAGTTCGGTCACAGCATCAAATATAAATGCATGGAAGGTTTTACAATGCAGGGCGAGGCAGAGCTAACCTGTAAAGAAGATGGGACTTGGTCAGAAGCAATTCCAGTCTGTGAGATGGTGACCTGTTCTACCATACCGGATATCCAGCACGGCAGATGGGAGCTCAGATCTCTGGGTGAAGTGCCCATCAAGACGGAGCCCATCACAGCCAAGGGTCATGCTAAAGGGCGCGCAAAGGGTCACGGAAAAGCCGCCAAATCCGCTAAACTCCAGGAACTCTTGCAGAATGCCGGTGAAGAAGGCATCGTCCACAAATTCGGTGACCTAGTCGAGTTCGAATGCGATCCAGGTTATGCCATGACAACCAGTTCCCTCCTCGAATGCACCGAACGAGGCTGGAGTGCCCCCGTGCCGCAGTGCCACCCCATCATATGTCCTATACCTATCCAAATCCGCCAGGGAAGTATTTCAGGCAGCGATTACACCTTCGGAAGCACAATCACTTACACGTGCGACGAGGGATACGAGCTAGTTGGGGAGAACATCAGAACCTGCCAGGAAAACAAGGAGTGGAGTGGCACTGAGCCATTCTGTAAGGAGATTGAGTGCCCGCGACCTGCTCCCTTGGACGACGGCCAGACCATTGGCAGTGACATTACGTACCAGTCCATCCTCTCCTACGTCTGTGACCCAGGATTCAAGCTGGAAGGGGTTAAAACTAGGTTAGTCTTCGAAAATCATTTCTTGCTTTTGTTTTTTGTTTTCTTTGCTCATGCATCACTTTATTGGTTTATACATTTCGGTTTCTCAAGTGAAGAAGGATGAAGATACTAAACACACACACACACACACACACACACACACACACACACACACACACACACACACACACACACACACACACACACACACACACACACACACACACACACACACCTCTAAAAGACAAGCTCCAGCACAAGCCTTCCTTCAGAACGTGTGGCAGCGACGGCCACTGGACTGACGAACAGCCTGCTTGTGTCGAGGTGTTCTGTTCTATCCCTGACGAAGTAGCTCATGGCACGAGGAACATCATCAGTCTGAGGGTATTGTTGATGCTGATGGTTGTACGATTAACAGTAAGGTCAAATAATGTTAAAGATGCATATTGCAATAGAAACGTAGGTAATGTACACTTGTTGAATTATCTGTGGCAAATGCTCCTGCGTCACCTTCCCTTACAGAAAAAGATGGAGTAATAAGATTATCGAGACATGTCAACTCAACTCACACACTCTCTCTCTCTCTCTCTCTCTCTCTCTCTTCCTGGACGAGCAGGTAGGCGGCACAGTGAGGTACACGTGCATGGAGGGCTACCGCATGGAGGGCGCGGCGACGCTCAACTGCGCTAACGACGGCGTGTGGGACGCCGCGACCCCGAGGTGCGTGCAGGTGGACTGTGGCCCCGCGCCCTCCGCCCCCTTCGTCGTCAGCCATGGCGACCACACTGTCTACGACTCCAAGGTAAACGACTCTGCGTTTTTTTCTGGGTGTATTCGTGTGTGCGTGTGTGTGTGTGTGTGTGTGTGTGTGTGTGTGTGTGTGTGTGTGTGTGTGTGTGTGTGTGTGTGTGTGTGTGTGTGTGTGTGTGTGTGTGTGTGTGTGTGTGTGTGTGTGTGTGTGTGTGTGTGTGTGTGTGTGTGTGTGTGTGTGTTTATGATTGTGTGTTCTTTGGGACTGATGATAAGGTCAGCATGAGTGACGTGAAAATAGATTGAACAAAAAGCAGAGCGCGAGAATGATAGACAGCCACCCATGGAAACCGAAGTAACCCAGAACCCGAACACTGCAGGTGACCTTCGGGTGCGAGCGAGGCTACCGCGCGGAAGGACCCGAGTGGACCACCTGTCTGCAGTCCGGCAGCTGGAGCAACGAGGCGCCCGATTGCCTGCTGATCGAGTGCCCTCCGCCGTCTGCCCCGAGTCATGGGCGCGTGCTGAGCCGAGGTCAGTTCTGGTGGCGGCTTTCCCTTGAGGAAACACTTTTTGCAGATTGATATAGAGATGATTGAATCAATTAATGATTATACATACATACATGTGCACTCATAGATATATCTATCCATATTTAAAAAAAGCTTATACATATATATATGTATATATGCATATATGTAAATATATGTATATATATATATATACATGGCAGCCTTACCTCCCACACGCCAACACCCGGACAGTCATTCCCCAACAATCACATCCAAACGACCACACTCTAACAATCATATTTCAACAATCACTCCCCCGACAGCCACACGCCACCCCTTACAACCCCCAACAATCATACCCTAAAAATCCCCAAAAAACAAACCCCAACGAACTCCAATCGCTCTCTCGCCCTCAGATGACGATGACGACGATGACTCGGCCGAAGAGAGGGAGATCGAGGAGATGCTTCCGGTCGCCCCGAGGAAAGGCGGGA
>BOPN01002217.1:85000-102500 GCA_017312705.2 Penaeus japonicus
AAATGTTAAATGATTTGATCAAACGAACAGTTCCTTAAATAAGTAACGACGACCCTTCAGCTACACTGGCTTGGCTTTCGACTCCGAATCGGTTCAACAAGCACCTCCGGGCCCAGAGTCGTCTTGGATAAATTCAACGTGTATTTATATATTTACAGTCTGAGAAAGGAGCCTCTCGTTCACATAACAAACTGGCTTTAAGTCTCATAAAAGCTAATACAGCTTGTTTTGTTCTAGTCTCTTCAATAAGTCTTATTATTACAGGTATTAATGATACAGCAAATGTTTCTCCATAAATGTTTTGTATGTTGTGCACCTATTTTATTTATATGGTCTAGGAAGTAACTTACACTAAAAGGAATGTTCTATTATAATCGATGTTTAAATGAGGATACATATATAACAATTAATATTTCAATTAACTCCATTTTCCTAATTCTTCACGTCCCACAAAAAAAATCTTGCCCTTTAGCCGTCCTCTACATGGTTATTCATTACCACACTCATTGCTGTGTAAATGTGTTTTTGGACAATGATCCATAAACGTGATTTGAGGCCTCGTTACAGTGACAGAGCTGAACCGTTATTCAGCATTAAAGCAGCATGAGTCCAGAAGCCACATGTATTTCAGAGATAGTGACTGCTCCCGGCATGGCAGAGGAATTAAAAACGTGGTTCTTGACAATGTTCCCATCGTTAGATTTCTATCTATAATGTACTGATTGTAAATAGCACTGAAGTAAGTTGAATAATCAGAAATTGCCTTCCAAAGACAAGTAATAGTAATTAACTTTGCCATATTGAACACTTTGCCACTTGAGAATAGTCAAGTGATCAAGCACTCTCATGGCGTTCTTCACTGCTAGTAACATGTGTTGATGCGCATTCCGTTTATTGTCAAACTATATGATGCTAAACAGCAGAGTATGAGGGAGCCATCAAAGGCAAAGAAAAAATCCAAATAAAGTATTAGCAAGGATACAGCACTCCATCCCTAATCAAGGCTTAATAGCATCATCATACATTTTATTTTTTCTTTTATTCCAAAAAGGCCCGAGTAAGGCACTGCTAATCACAGTGTTCTTTTCCAGTGCAGTGGTAGGCGATTGTGATTCACTGCACTTGGATTCCGTTATGCGTTATGTCTGCATAAGATCTATGAACATGCCTTGTGGGTGTCATATCGAAGTCTGCGTAAATTATAATTCAGATATATAATATGTAGTCAGTCTGCCAGAGAGCGGTATAATACCAGTTACTTTAATCAGCCTTGTGCGTTTGAACTCTGATTTATCACCGCGCCTAGTTTCATTATTGCATGTGTTGAATACCCAGTAGTGGTTGATTATCCAATAGATTAAGATCAATGACGTTTAGGATAATTGCTTTTTACCTGAGACACATTTTGACTGATGAGGTAGTAAGGTCGAGTACGAGATGTTTTAGGTAAAATATTTTGTCTTTTGGAAATCAGTATTTGTGATGTGTCAACCCTGGGTAGCTGGGAAATGGTCATGCTTGAAACTGGTGTTTATGTTGGTCAGTATTTGCCTCCAGTAAGTCTGTCTTTTTCTACAATTACAATGATGACAAAAAATGTAGTTATTTGGTGAACCAATCAAAGGGGTCAATGTGAAGACCGGATTGGTATTCATTGAATAATATTATCTTGATTCCATTATCAGGTATAATCATAAATATTTTCATTATTCCATTATGTACCACTTCAAAACATCAAAAGGATAGATAAAGAACAACTTATTACAAATTTTGCATAGTTTTATTTGATGGGATATGTACAATACATAGTAAAAAGGATTGTAATTAATTATGGGGGATCAAATTTCTATACAAAAAAACAACTAAAATTATTTATATACAAATGTAGCCTAAGACTGAAGATTTGACAATGAGCACTGATTCGGTGGACTTTTTCTCTACATGCGTATAAGGCCTGGATAATTTCTTCAGTTTTGAAAACGTCTTGAAAGTCTGGGACGGGCTAGGTACGAAGAAGAATGTTGAACGAGAAAAATAAAACCTATGCTAAACTAAGATTAAAAAAAAAATTATATGCAAAGGAGATGGATAATAGTGTGTAATGAATGGTTCCCTAACTTTTGGAGATACTGAAACTGAGCCTTTCCTTTTCTTGTTCTGCGTTTTTTGAGATTAGTTACCATAATATACCAAAATAAATGAACTAAATATAAAGAGATGTATCCAATATTGCACTCTTGATCCATTAAATTACCATTTTAAACTTTTTTATCACAATTTAAAACCAATTCTAAAGCAAAGGAAACAATACTTACAGAATACAGCCTTGCCTCCTAATATTTCATCTTTATCATGAAGGCACTACAATATTTGTGAGGCTGAATGTAAAATTCATGGTCCATAATTATTCTTACTTATTATATTATATTATCAATTATGAGTCAGTCTTTCTTTAAAATTTTTACACCATAACATGTCAACAGTTTACCGCCTCAGGCAGCAGAGGCACACAGCTGCGATGCCACCTTTCTACATGAGAGACTCAATACAAAAAATGTCTTTGAGGGTGATGATAATCATAGACTTAAAAAATCTTGACTACTGTGTGCCCCTACAAGAATGCAAATCATTTAGTTATCTTAAATCTGCCTAAAGCAATTGTCAGTAGGAAGCTGTCAAATCATCAGCCAAGTGATAAATGGTAAGCTTCTTTGTCCGACAGCAAGGATCAAACTTGATAAAAAGAGACTGAAGACAGTATATTCCAGAGTACAGTGAGTATATAGATGTTTACACTTCATGCATTTTTCATTATATATGAGATAGTGTGAAAGAATATGATCTCTCATTGTGTTCTTATTTTTTGCTTGCAAGCTGAAAACTGTATGTATATATATATATATTTATATGAAAAAGTATACAGATATGAATTCTGTACACATCTTTAAGTTGTGACAAAAATAATGTTTTCATGATATGCATTCACATAATTCAATACTGTTTAAACAAAACTAACGAGACATTTTACCTAGACAAATATCACCGGCACATAATGCTTTTCATACACCAATATACTGAAATACTTGAAGCTACTATATCCAAAGAGCAATTTTAAATACAATATAAGACATCATTCCTTTCTTTAAGGAAATTAGAACTGTCTGTTACACATGAACAGATTCAGCATGTTCCATCATCAGTTAAGTTACTGTTTGATCCTTGTTGGGGATACCGTCCAGGGTCACTGGGGAAGCTCAACATTAATGTAACATACAAGCACTTGTAGCTCACATCCGTCATGCATTCTAGTTATGTCTCTCTCTCGCATAGCAGCTTACACAACTTTCATACAATATGTACAGCAACAGCAAATGTACAGACACACTAGGACAACATATACAGACAATTGTGTCGCAACAGGTGGTAACGCTTAACATAAGAGTCTTGTAAGGCGTCTATATGGATGCAACACTTAACATATTTGTAGCTATTTATGTAGGCACCTAAGCTGTTTGCTAACACTTCCCTTACATGGCAGGATATTACCACTGATTACATTCCACCTGTGCTCAACTAAGTCCTCAGCCAACATAGTGCACTTTTGCAGATACCCATTGTCAACTGGAGTATGGTACAGTAATACTGAATAGTCAAAGGTGGGATGCATGCAGTATAAAACAATCTGCCAAAATGCAGGTTTGGTTAGCACCTTTCTACAACTTCCTCAAACCATCACTCATTATAAGACTATTATCCACAGCATTGTATCAATTTACAATAAATACAACACAGAACTTTATAATGAGCTGTTATTTTCACATACAAATCAGTTTTACGACCTATTGCCTTCGCAGCATGAATATAATATAGACATAATTATATCTTCATCAGATATGGAGGAATGATAAGTGCTGTTATACAATGATTATTTGTAAAACTACATTTCCTTTAGATGTTACATTTGGAACCTTTTACTGCAGAAGGGAAGATCATTTCAGGTATGAACATACTTCTGGGCATTAAACTTTCTGAACACATTTAACATACTTTTAACTATTCTTGAAGAATAAAATAATTTGTATAAGGGGGAATATCAATTTTCTTAATAAGGCCTAACTTTGGAGCTGATTTGGACATTTCAGAAATGGTATAATAGGCTTCTCTTGGAGAAATTCAAATGAAAGGATATGCAGTTTTCACACTGCTATATCAGATACATAATATAAATTCCATATAAGCTTTGACAGATTTCTGACAAAATAAAAAATAGAACATATTCAACTCTGCAACAGTAAACATGCTCTTTAATTCCCTAGTGCCTATCAATGAATAACATACTGAATACAATAACTTTGGTTGTTCCTGTGCAGCTCTAAAATTTCCTCTGAGCAAATCCAGTTCAAAACATCTCTAACACTCTCTTTCCAGTAAGACATACATAACACAGCAAGCTACCAGTATGGAAACCTGCTGTCTTCTCCCAGCAGACTTTTCTTCAGTGATATATCCATACATCCATATATGCTTGTATATGTATATATATATATTATACATCACGTATATATTTTCAATCTCAGTATCTGAATAGATAATGCCTTCATTACCAAAATTCTTCATTCTGTTCTATTCTTACTTTTCATCTTTGCCATTTTCTGAAAACCTTAGCCTTAGCTTTCTTCAGATTTTGCATTTTCACCCAAAGGGCCAACACATCCACACAGGAGACATCTGACTGGAATGTTTGGCTTTCTGCTTACTAACTTTCCTTTTTTCTCACTTGTCCTTGAGAAAGCAACAACCTGCAAAATGAGAACCTGTGATTTCTGGATTCATTTCATAATAGGAGTCACTCACACTGTGTTCCTTTGTATGTACAGATCACTTTTCACTTTTCACAAGTGTCTTTAAAAATTGAGAAATCAACTGGTGTGCGCACGGTCCAGTGTGCAGATTTCTTTTTGTGTAAAAAAAAACCTGCTATCACTTTCATCTCCATTTTCTATTTGCAGTAAGCTGAGCCTTTCATGGATTGAGGATCTTTTGTCATATGTACCATAACAGGAAGATAAAGCTGCTTGAGCTTTCCTGAATATATATAAAGATTTCTTTTTTTTCCATCATGTGCCATTGAAAAGAAGTCTCTTTTATCTTCAGGCCACATTAATATGACAATTTTCTGATCCTATTGCAAGCCTTATTTAGTAGAGTAATTGACAGACTTGCATGTTGCTTAAAACACATAAAATAATAGATCTGGCCAACAACAACATGTGACATTCCCCTTAATTCAAATATAGGCACATTTAGCAGGCTTCAAGAGCTTGCTGTCCGTAGTAGTGTTGGTGTTGGACTTGCCATTGATATTCTTGGGGTTGTAGTTAGTCACTAAATTATTGATGTGTTTGTTGTTGGCCGTATACATGTTTGGGTCCGCTGATGGTACTAAGTTGTCTCGTCTGCAAAAGTAGAATTGTATTAGAATATCTAGTAAGTAACTAAAAAATGCAAGCCAATATGTACATGACTTTTCTGCATACCAATATTTTATTTTTCAGAGAAAGACACTATGAATATTTTTCTCCAAGATTCTAAAATGTGATGTCTTACAGTGATTTAACAAACATTTAATTTAATATCCAGGAAGTGATTTTTTTTTTTAACAGCACTGCTTATTTTTTATGTTTATACATTGGCTCACTGGGGTGGGGGAAATAGATATCAGACAGTGAATCTAACTTACCAAACCATACTCAAATATAAAAAAGGTTTAGGACAAAACCTCCCAGACCTTCCCAATTAACTTACTTGCTAAGCTTCGAGTCCAAATAAGGAGTCTCAGAGTATGTATGTGCATACTCATCTCCTCTGCACTTGCGCGAGAAGAGGAACCCAGAGATGAAACCGATGACCAGTGCTGCCACACAGGCCGCAGACAGCGATGGCTAGTGTCTCGGCCGAGTATATGGGAGGACCCTCGAGGGAGGCACCAACAACAGGACCTGTTGAGGGAGGATTGCATAGTGTGAAGTGGAAGCAGGGTGGAGAAAGAGCTAGTGTGAGGGCACATAAATGCTGGATGTGTATACACACACCCGTTCATTGTTGAGCTGCTTCAAACTTTGGCCATAAATATAACTGAAGGGGGAGAAGAAAAAGATATTTGTTAACTTAGGTGCTCGTTAATTGCCTGAAACCTGGAGGAAAGAAAATAAATGAATAGACAAAAAAATGCTGTCAAAAATTGTAAAAAAATACAAGAATCTCAGGGAGCACACCATCTCACCTTCAAAAATAAGATGCATAAACCAGTTAATGAATACATAACAATTTATATAATAATACTCTGTTGAAGTGTATTCATGAAAAAAATACATGGTTAATAATAACACATGTTTCAGAAAGAAAAGTAAGCCTAGTCCATTCTGCCTGCCTTGCCTTCAATATTTTGTTCTTGGGCCCATTGACGGTAAAGGAGAAAACACAGCGAAAGAGAGAGACACTTCAATAGCAGAAAGAAAAAAAAAAGAAAGAAATCATACACAACAAAAGCAACCAACCATCACCCTCAAATACAAAATTTACCTTTTTTTAACGGGATCTTTTCGAGCGCATCATATGCAGTACATGCTAAGCAGTGCATTTCAAGAGATATGGATCAAAACATGTAAAGTTATATTTTTCTCAAAAGGAAAAGCACTGCTATCTCTGTTTGAAATTCATGAAAAGTGTTTAATAACTTTTTTCAAAGTCTTTGGTTCAAATAACATTAGGAACAATTTGCATTGATTTTTTATTTTTTTTTTTCATTTTAGATCTACTTGGTTCCCATGCTTCCTAGGTTGTCATTAATGGGAAAAGCTAAGAAAAATATTACATGTGTGTGGATACTGACATAATGAGAGGGAATGTACAGTATTAGACTATGATGTCAAGTAGGAAAGAAGAGGAGATATTTTGAAACAGAATGAAAGAGAGAAAAAGATAAAATTTGAAAAGGGAAATAGGAGATATAAAAAAGAGAGGACAAAAAGTACAGTTGATGAGAACAGAGGAGAGCAGGAGGGAAAGAGGGGAGAGAGAGGGAGAGCAGAAGAGGGAGGGAGGGAGGGAGGGAGGGAGGGAGGGAGGGAGGGAGGGAGAGGGGGAAGAGGGGGGAGAGGGAGAGGGGGGAGAGGGAGAGGGAGAGGGAGAGAGAGAGAGAGAGAGAGAGGGAGAGAGAGGGAGAGGGAGAGAGAGAGAGAGAGAGAGAGAGAGAGAGAGAGAGAGAGAGAGAGAGAGAGAGAGAGAGAGAGAGAGAGAGAGAGAGAGAGAGAGAGAGAGAGAGAGAGAGAGAGAGAGAGAGAGAGTGTGAGTGTGTGTGTGTTTAAGAATGCATGCATTTTTAGTGGAATTGTTTATCTGTATGTATGTATGTATGTGTGTGTGTGTGTGTGTGTGTGTGTGTGTGTGTGTGTGTGTGTGTGTGTGTGTGTGTGTGTGTGTGTGTGTGTGTGTGTGTAAACATATTCTTTAATTTTTCAACAATTTTCAGATAATTCAGCCATTTCCCAATTAAAGAAATATAGGGTTATCATTTAACTGATCAACTTAATGCAGATTAAAAAAACTTGAGGTGATGCATGACAGAACAAGAGATTTGTTATTTTTTCTGTATTAATATCTGGTGTTAATTCTACATAAACATCAGCTACAGAAAATCAAAATTTTAAATATGAGTCAAGAACAAGAGAAGACACTGAGAGCCTACAGCTACAATCAAGACAGAACGACACTGAGTTAGATCACAAGACAGGAACCTTGCGATGATTCTTTTCGACTCAAGAGCAAAGATAATGAAGAGAGAAGTATGATTCTGCAACAGACTTAAAAAAAAAAAAAAAAAAATGTAGAAAAAAAAGGCAGGCAGAAGGAGAGGTAGAGAGTAACACACTAGATATATCGCTAATTCACACATATTATTTGTATAGTAACATACAAAGGTAAATTCTCCTATGTTAGTTTATACATCACACTGTTTAACACACTGTGATGCAAACTGCAGTAATTACTTTTCAGTATGTCACTCTCTAATGATTAAATAATAAACCTAAATTAAATTTCAAAAAATGTAAAAAAAAAAAAATAATAAAATAATAATACTTTTAAGTGGCATTTAATAATAATAATTAAAAAAATGCATCATATTATGGTCACAGTCATAGGGTCAAGCTCAATTATAGATTTTTAGTAAATGTTCATTATTTGATGATGTCCAGTTTCTTTCTGGATATTTATATCTTTTATACTAATTTACTTTTGTGTGAAATTAAAGCCATGCTAAAAGTGTTTTAGCCATTCAGGGATTAGCTCACTACTCTGCTAAAAAAAAAGGGTGTGGAAAGCAAGTGGTATTTTGTTAGTTTACTGATGAAAAGCTTTAAAGAACAAAAAAGGTGAAATTCCTGTGATTTTTTTTCTTAGTGCCATTGAGAAAAGAATCTAAATATGGAACATGGTTATTCAGGTACACCTACTGCTAATTGTGCCTGTTATTTGTCAATGTGCATTTCTAAAAGCATTTGTAGTTAGTGCGAAGCGTGAGGGTTATCACAAAAATAATCAAAATGTTACAACACATGCAATAAACAGCAAAACAAAATCAAATAAAAAACACTACAGTTTTAAATCCATACAAAGCAACATTAATCAAATCCAGAGAAGAAAGTAAGTTACAGTTACTGCACAGGTGAGACTAGCTACAGCGTATGGTGACTAATGTACTGTTTTACTACACACAGCAGTCAAAAGGTCTTGGTGACAGTGGGGTCGGGCCAGGGCAGGCATTCAACAGTTGGTCAGGGAGACATAGAGAATGGCATTCAGGGGCAGTGGAGGGGAAACTAAAGAAACCGTGAAGAAGTCAGTGGACCCACAATATCGTGTAATTATTGCGTCAGTCCTTTTTTTATATATTTTTTGGGTGTAAGTAGAAAAGGGTATAGGTGGGACCTTAATGCATGTGAGTGTGTGAGTGAAGACACACATCGAAATGCTAATATGGACTTTCTTCATTGGGAATAGGAGATTCTCAAGTTCTTCTGATTTCTCTCTTCTTGTATTCCCAAATTGCGGAAAGTCCATATTAGAAACAGTTTAGTGATGTCATCCCATGACCTGCCTGTTATACATTGTGGACTAGGCTTACCAGTAACGCCGCCTTCAGCATACGCGATGCCAATCCCAGGTTCGCGTCCTAGAGGCCCAAGAATGTCATTAGGTAAGTCTCCCTCTGACGAGACACCTGGCACGGCATTGTTCTTGGCCACATTAACGTCCCGCAGGTGTAATTGGGGGAATTCTGTTACCTTCGACGAAGGAATAATCCTCATCCACAGGTGGATCATATATGGTCGAATGATCAACTGATCCTGCAGGTGCAAAATTTGGAAGGTCAGCTTTCTGCTAGATTGTATTAGAGGGCAAAATCAATAAATCTAGGTTTTAGCCATATCCATCACCTGCAAGGCGCAAATTGGGAACCCTGTGTTCAAAAAAAGAGAAAGAAAAAAATAAAACATTTAGGATTAATACTGAAAAAAGACTATAAAATGACTGTTTAAAAAAATACTTTGTGCTTCTCTAGGCAAAAACAATCAAAAATATAATCAAGAATAAAAATTCAAAATGATATATATCACATTCATCTACTGTATCTGTCACAATTTGTCACATGAACACCCCATGCTGTGGTCCTGGAACAGTTAGTGAGGAAATTCACATAAGGAAGAAATATACAACAAACAAGGACAATGTTAGTAGTTGGTGGCTAAAGAAAATGAAGGAGAATTTAAGAGAATCAAGACCAAGAAAAGTGAAGAATATACACCTTCAAGATTTTAAAATCCATATTACAGTTACAATTTAATAAAGAAGCACATACATGCAGGTTAGTATGGCATGGTAGACCTTATCAACTTGCATCTTCCAATTCGAAATTTTAACTTCAACATATTAATGCTCAGCCCAACTGCTGAGCAGAACCTCTGTGCTACACAGTGCAATATGTGCCACAACACTCAAATGTGAGTCAACAAAACTGCATTCATAAAATGTAGCAAATTGAAATTAAAATCAAATGAAAATTAACTACATTCACAATGGTGGACATAATTCCATCTCTGAGAGAAACATGGGCAGATATAGCAGTGTGCGCATCTTCGCGTTCAAGAACTGACCCTCTGTAGGGGTAACTTCAGCAAGGGGGCGGGCGTGAGGAGGGAGGCTCAGGACAGACACAGGGGGCGCAGGTCTCCACCTCAGTTGGGCACGGGGCCTCTGTGAGCGGAGCAACCCTCGTCAAGTTGGTTACACTCTTTTTCTCCCCAATAGTCCGCTACTAGCAAATTCTGTGCTTTTTATCAACTTGTTTTGGTCTTAAATTTTATATATATATATATATATATATATATATATATATATATATATATATATATATATATATATGCACATATATATAATTTAAAATCTGAATCGATGAAAACTTATATACCTCTTTTTCTTTGTTATTGTTCAGTGACATCCCCGATTACCTGCATGAAACTAATTGTCTATGAGAAGTCAAATGGAACTGGGAAAACTATTGAACTTTATCTAAAACCCACAAAGAAAATGATCATCTTTATACCTTTCTTACACAAAAGAATCACCATCAATTTAAGACCTAAAAAAATAAAAGGCATACCATATCATACTTCGAGAACAAAGACTTAATCATCATATCTCTTACAGAAAGATCAACATTGCAACAAACAATAAAACCAGAAATAACAGACAAAACAAAAAGAAAAGAGCACCAATCTAAATGTGCTTAAGACATGGTGCACAAAGACTAGACAGAGTGCAATGTGAAATTTGCTACAGAAAAAATAAGCATTGTAAAATGAAGACACTGGATCACAACAAATATTAATAACTGGAAAGAATATAAGGAACACAAAATACACTGTTCAAGATGAGGACTGAATATGACAAGCATACAAAACAAAAGGCAAGTTAATCATTTTGTAACAAGTAAAGCGTAAGAATAACAAAAGTAAATAGATTAAAGTCGCTTCTTATACAGTTCAGGTAGATTACAACTTACTCGAAAACATATTATCTTCATCATTCACACACACACACACACACAAACACACACTCAACAATGGAATAATTAAATATTTCTTCATATTACCAAAAAAAACAACAACATTACTCATCTTACTCTCACGCAGATCACACAACAAAATAAATCTTAAAGTCATACAACTACAGAAAACAATAACAAGAAGAGAGCACAAAACTTACCGGTCGTTTGGATCTGAGTCGACGGATTGTAAAGCTCATTGTCATCGCCTGTAATAAAGCGTAGGCCATGCTAAAGCACTGATGCAACAGGACAAGACATTGGACATTCACAGTCTACAAGTATATGTTTTAATAGGGCTTCCTAGACACTTGAGTGAAGATAAATGTGAAACAAATATATATATATATATAGACAAAAAGAGAATATGTGTGACCGAGAAAAAATGGTTTGGTTTATAAAGTTAATGAAAAAGTCTTTTCTTCCTATTTCCATGTAGTTATCATTTTGCTAAAAGGATTATATTTAAAAGAAAAAAGCTCAGTTGCACAGAGATGTAACATAGTTGCATTTGCATGTTTGGAACTTATAAATAGACTCTATATAACTAAGGGAAAAAATGGCAAGCATTTTCCATATCACTGTCTGGGTATCATGACTAAAGCATCTATAGGAGAGGTTTTGTCTGTAAGAAAAAAACTGATTTCGAGTTTAGCAAAAAAAGGTATTAAGGACAGCCATTAGGGTCTCATTCTGATCATCCTATGTACATGGTCATTTATGATATTAATAAGAACTAATCACTAACTTCTCGAAAAAAAAAATTATTATTAATGGCTATGTCATTCGCAGACACAAGACAATAATAAATAAGGTACACATACCACTTATCGGAACAGACAGACAGCACGAAGCCAGAGAGAAGAAAAACAAAAATAACCTAAGATATCTGGGCAAAATATCGTACAACCATGAGGACCCCACAAGAGGACTCACGAACCCCCAAAAGACTCACTGTTCGAGCACTGGTAGTGATGCCCAGAAACGTTTTGGAAGACGGGTCCAGCGAACTGGGAACCAAGTGGCCCGCAGCGCCCCTGGCCGACGAACCACCCGCAGTAGGGGTCTTGCAGTCCAACGCATGAACTGTGGAAATGCGATATAATTACAGAAATGTCTAATAAACAGACGGGAGTTTGTAATTTATCAAAATTGTGATATCCACCAGCTGGATGACAAAACTATATATTTTTTTCTCTCTATATATCTATTTTATTTTGTATAAAAATAAAATCATATATCCTGAGCAATTAAAAACAATGATGAAAGGATAGCCTACAAAAGAAAAAAATCAAAATCCCTAAACAAGTAAACCTAATCCTGACACCGCACTAACCTGCAGGTCGTGGCTCTATGGCAACGGTGAAGATCTATGGATTTGACTTCATCATCAGTAATGATGATCAGCTTCCCTTCTCCTCCGGCCTGCTTGGCCAGCTGCATGTTGACGATGGGGACGGGCCGGTCGAACACTCGGATCTCCTCAATGATGACGGGATCGATCGACCTGCACACACAAAGGAGAGCGAAAAGAAAAGGATGTTAATAATTCTGGTACAACAGATAAGCTCGATATGTGAAGCAAGAGAAAGCAATGCAAATGTAAGCTAATCGTGGTGAAATAATTCGGAAATTCAGGACAATATGAAAAGAATGGAAATAAAACGAAAAAAAGTACTTACTCTACACCTGCCGATGACTGAGCATTAATGGCCTTGAAGATAATGCCCCCGTCAGTTGCAATGAAAAGGACATCCACAGTTTTCCCGTCTTGGAAATTAACTTGCGGATCAACCACTATTTTGTTGAAACGGTACCTGGAAATACATTCACTTATATCAACAAACTGCAATTTCTACCAGGTATCCAATACTACCACGTCCGTTTTCTAAATCAAGAAAACATAAAAAACATATCAACCTTTTTCCTTATCAAAATAGGCGGCAAACCCAAGTAGATACACGAATAATGCAGAAATACACATGGGACCATCAAATAAAACAACACACTCCATAAAACAAAACATCCAAATCCGACGCGTATCTCTGCTACACGTCTAAAAGCTTACTCGAAGGAGGCCTTGATGAGGAGCGGCCGCCCGAAGAATCCCGGGACGGCTTCGTCCATGAGCGAGTGATCCTTGGCGAAGTTGACGTTGAGCTCCCGCAGAGTCTGGCTGTCGGGGACGCAGCTTCCGGGCCGCGGCTCAGGCACCTAGAACGATAAGAGTTGGTCGTTCTTAGTTGAGTCATCGTGCGACACGGCAGAGTCTTTTATAAGAACGCCATTCAATTCCACCCTCTGAGACTGTGCTAGACGGACTACACACCTTGGACGGGTGCACTGGGAGCCAGTTGGAGTTGAGGGTCTGCTGCTCCTTGAAGGATCCCTCGAAGGTGTCCAGGATGGCCCGCATGGAGAAGGCGCACACAGCGGACCCTGGGATGGAGTTCGGGGGCGTCGTGAACACGGCGTAGATGATCTCGTGGCTCTCTCCGCCGTAGATGCCCGTGATGATGTCCGTCGTGGACTCTGCCAAGCAAAATGAAATAATCAATCACAAACATGCATTTAACGAAGCTTCAAACTGCAATTAGAATCACCATAATCAAACAACAACCAACAACGCAGCTGCACAACTTACGGATCTCATCGAAGTAGAAGGGATACCCTCCAGGAACCGAACAGTTGAGTCTGCTCTTCAAGAAGGACGTCCAGGAATTCTTCAAGCGCTGGGGTCCGCCACCCCGGTCGCCCTTGCACACGCGCGCGACCCTCGAGTACACGCGCTTCCCGCAGTTCATGTATTCGACGGCGGTTTCGCGGAAGAAAAAGAAGACGAAGTCGCCGTAGTCGAAGGAGTGCACGAAGTCCGGGGCTGTGGAGATAATTTAATCGGTCAACATGGTCAACTAGACGGGGAAAATGCATTGTAATTGACAACAACAATAACAAAATAGTTTGTATAAGTATTCACAAACAAAGTCCTACCACCCTGCCTCTCAAATAAATAAATAAATAAATAAATAATTAAATAAAAAAATAAAACGATTAGAAAAAATGAACAAATACATAAACAAATTAAAAAAAAATACAAACTATATCTACATATCCCTATAAAAAGGCAACCACGCAACCAGAACAAGGAAGTTACGACCACATCGTAAGTCTCATGAAACACAAGAAATGCGGATTTTACCATTGAGCTGTTTGTAGTCGTTGTGGTCCGTTTTCAAGGGCTGCCGGAAGATCAGTGGAATCGTTCCCTGGAAGTCCGCTACGGTGCCAGAGTAGAGCTCGCCATCTGGATACACGGGGATGAAAAGATTAGTAAAGGTATGAATGTACGAATATCTGAAAAAAAAAAGTCATGATGCATGTTAAGAATATTTGAAGAAAACGCGAGAATCCTTGTAAATAATAATGACAATAATAATAATAACAACAGTAATAGTTACAACAAAAATAACAAAACGTGTCGATATTCGGCAGTCTCAACTGAAGCCCACGAAGCCCCGACACCTCAGCCACTGACTCGAAACAAAAATGACCGAGGAGGCATCACCGCGAACCTTCTTGAATACTCAATTGATGGCCGGCAAAGTGTTGCATCCTACCATCGCGTCAAACTGTATAAGTGAATGCCCATTTTCGAGGAGCACACACCAAAATAAGGTGATAAGTTGTAGAGAGAACGAGATGGCAAGAGAGGAGTTGAAATTAAGTGTCGAAATGCAAATCGCTTTAACGTTCCTTAGCATCATTCAATTATGCACCGACCGACGTTTCAGAAAAAAAACGATAAAAAAAGTGATAAAAATATCCCATATAAGTGCATAAATAACAAACTAATGCCAATACTCGTCACGAAAACACTAAGCAACCTTCTCCCACACTCTATGGGAGCTTCACCATATCTGAAGATATTTCGTATAATATTAACCTAAATTACCCCGCTGATTGCAGCCGTTCAGAGACATTAGCATACACTGTACATGAAGAAGGCCTCTGAGAACCTTCCAGAACCACTTTTTTCAGGTTTTAGCGTTACTACGCATTATATGAATCGTTTTTTAAACTGTCCGAGAGATTATTGGCTTGTATTTTTTATTAAGTAATACTCAGTAATACTTACTACACTCAAGTACTAATACTGTGCCACGTAACTGAAACATATTTTGTCTCAAAAAACAATTACATAACTCCACAAACTACATCAGTAATCCCTTTCAAATACAGAACTCCACATCTATGATTATCAGCCGACAACAAAACTGCGCAAAAAAATTACTTACCAACATAAACGTAAGTGGAGTTGTGTCTCGGATCGTAGGGACACTGGCCTGCGCCGTTGGTCTCCGTGAAGTTAAAACTCCCGTCGACCTGGAATAACAAACGAGCAAAATAACAACACTGAGGAGGTAGGAGGAAGAGGAGGAGGAGGAGGAGGAGGAAGAGGAGGAGGAGGAGGAGGAGCAAGAGGAAGAAGAAGAGGTGTAGGAAAATAATTGGAAAAGATGGTAGTGAGAGGGTGAGAAAGAGAGATCCTGGGAACTTCCCAAGATTTATTAATCCGCGTCAGTAGAAAGTAATCAAAATAATCCCTCTCCACGCATAGACAAAACGTCCCTGAAAGTGAAAAACCGAATCCAGAGTGTTTCGTCTCGGGCTTTACTTGAACCGCCGGACTGGCTTTCCTAATAGGTAAATTGGCTGCGACATAACGAACGCGCGTGTCACCGACATAGAACAGGGAACTGATAGCAGGTGACAGATGACAGCCGTATCTAGACGGCCACGAAAATCTAAATATGTCCTTTAATATTGGTGAAAAATATTACGTTACATTAAGGCAAATAAATAAATAAATGAATACATTCATTCATTCATATACATATACATACATACATACATACATACATACATACATATATATATATATATATGATGCAACCAAATACATAATTCATCTAAGTCATAAACATCAAGTCTTCGCCTGCCTCGAAGGCTCTCACCACCTTCATAAGGACCCTCGTCGGTGCCAAGTCTTTGATCAGTTCCCACTCTGTCCGACCTGTCCCCCTCCCCCTATCCCTCTCGCTTTCCCCTCGCTCCTTATCCTCTTCCCTTCACTCGCAAACACACAAACAAACAAGCATAAAAATACAAACACACATACACACATACACACACACACACACACACACATACACACACACACACACCTCGTCTATAATTAACGCCACCTTCCGGAATGTCATACTTTGCAAAGGGAGGAGTGCAGGGAAGCAGGGGTCAGCTGAGTAAGAAGGGGGGGGGGGAAGGGGGGGGGGGGGGGGGCGCGAAAAGAAAATGTAGAATTTAATTTTGTAAATGTACGCTGATGCTATACCGAGGTTCAAGCAACCAAACACGTCTGCACGCGCGTGTTAATGTCTGCGAATATGTGAGTGTCTTCGGTATAGGCCAAGGCTGCGGGCATTTTTTTCGTGCGTGTACAGTATGTGGGGAAGCAGGTGTGTGTGTGTGTGGGGGGGGGGGGGGAGGGGAAAGGGAAACGGGAGGGGGAGAGAGGAAGAAGAAGAGAAGAAGAAGACCGAAGAAGAATGAGAAGGAGAAGGAAAGCAAAGCTGGAAAAGAAGTAGAAGTAGGAGCAGGAACGGAGGAGGGAGGGAGGGGAAGGGGGGAGGCGTGAGGTCACAGCAGCCTCACCCGAAGTGCGAATGCGGGTGGCGCGGCCCGGGGTCGAAGGCTCATCTCCATGCGGCCGCCATAAAGCCTCTCGTCACGCTACTTATTTGCATCTTCCGCCAATCTCCCCTTGCACTCGGCCTGTTTTATTAGAGATCTTAATGCCAGCGCCTCGCGCACGTTCCTCACCGATTACGACACTAACGGCACGGCGCCTGGCTGAGGCATAAGCCACGGCGGCGGCGACGACGAGGCCGATGGGCTGCCCGCTCGTCAGAGGAGGAGGGAGAAGGAGAAGGAGAAGGAGAGGGAGAGGGAGAGGAAGAAAGAGAGGGAGACGGAAGGAGAGAGGTGGAGAAAGAGGGAGGGAGGAAGGGAGAGAGGTGGAGAAAGAGGGAGGGAGGAAGAGAGAGAGGAGCAGAGGGAAGGGGAGGGGGGAGGAAGGAGGGAGAGAGAAGCAGAGAGAAGGAGAGGGAGGGAGAGAGGAGGAGAGGGTGAAAGGGAGGAAGAGATTGTTTGAGAGAGGAAGAGAGGGGAAGAGGGGGTGGGGAAAGATAGATAGATAGAGAGATAGATAGAGAGGGAGGGATGGAGAGAGAGAGAGAGAGAGAAAGAGAGAGAGAGAGAGAGAGAGAGAGAGAGAGA
>BOPN01002217.1:107500-117500 GCA_017312705.2 Penaeus japonicus
TGCTAACAACCATCCCCCAGAAACCGGGGCCAATCGTGGTTTCAACCGCGTATCACATACGGTCTTTTCCCCGTCATTTCCATAAGGGATAAGGAATCAGACCAACCATGTCGAAGCCAAATTCAAGGAGGTCATTCTATGCCCAGTCTCTTTGCCCCTCGCTCCCTCTTCGTCTCACCCCCTCTAAAATTCGGTCTCTCAAGCGTTTGCAAACCTTGCTTCTTCCTCTACTTACTCTTCCACCCTTTCCTCTTTCCCATAAGTTTACCGCTAGACTTTATTCTTAGAGAAAACCTGAGAATAAGAGATCGAAACCGGACCAGTGCACGCTCCCCGTTATAGCGCAAACATCGCCCCCTTTATAACCTCAATCACTGTTGACGATGTGCTCCACAGTCAGCAGTAGGTTAACGCTCAGCCATCTGCATTGTATCCAATACATCCACAAAAGGTGGACGATGTTCCAGGTACGCGGTAAACACAAGCTGGGAAGTATCTGCCTGTTCGCACGTGTAAACAGACGCCTACCATTACCTACACCATGCGATCTCAAGGATATCTACGGTCAAGGAGCCTTCACAAACGACACCAATGTTACTGACTGATGTTTGGAGCATGTTTATCCAAGCGATTAGACACAGCAATAAACATATCTACCAGGAAAAGAAAACAAACAACTCAATTTCATTCTGAACAGCGATGGGAAATCATATTGCGCCTTGAGGAGCCGCCGCCGCCGCCGCCGCAGCCTCCTCTTCCTCCTCCGTCTCGTGTGAAATACCCCAAACACTCTATTCATTTGGGAAGCCAGGGGTTAATTCCATTAGCGTCTACAAACACGGGCCGGCGAACACAAACAAACACTTCCCTGCCCCATCCCCCCTTGTCTCCTCACCCCCCCCCCCACCACCCCCACTCTCCACACACACCTGGCTAACTCATCAGTCACAGACATTGGCCCACACGGAGGCACACATCGCTCTCTTCCACACCAAAATCTGCGTCAAACACTTCTTAAGACGCCCTCGTAGTGCGTTCAACACCCAAAAACGCCAGAGGAGAAGACAAGATATAAATCACCGAAAAAAGAAAACTGTCGACCTTTCCCTCGCCCAAGCGCTTCAATATCTCTCCTGATGCCAGCAGAAGCTTGACAGAGGAGTTATAAAGACACGTGATGCGGCCAAGCCAGCGTCTCTCCTCGCATTTCTCTTGGCAAGCAGGGCGTTCGAACTGGAATCATGCATCATGGCCGAAATAACTCTTCCTCCGAGCATCGTGTTCGCCTCAAAACGAGACATTCCTTCGGCTATAAACTTCCCATGTCTTTATCTAAAAGCACAATGTTAGTGCAAAATCTTGCAGTTGCGGTTCTACACAGCAGCAACCCCATTGGCCCATCTGTAACATCATAGAGTCCCGTGTGAGCTTACCATCAGAATATACCTGTGAGAAAATTAAGATATAAAAAACGATGAGAGAGAGAGAGAGAGAGAGAGAGAGAGAGAGAGAGAGAGAGAGAGAGAGAGAGAGAGAGAGAGAGAGAGGAAATATTTACAAAAGCTTCACCCAGCGTAACGTTTAAGCCAACCCGCCCCTGCCGTCCACACAACGACTCCCTGGCGTTTGCACTGCTATCATCGACTGCCTCGGAAAACATCGTATCTCCTGCGCTCCTGACGTGGATGGGAACAAGGTGATGGCCCTAACAGACCCTTCGCAATGCGCCGCCCACTGTGCAACATTGCAGACAGGGAGCACGCCCCCTCCTCTCTCTTCGGAGAACAGTGATGGTTGAGGAGAAGACCACATCCTATTACTTTTGCTATTGTCACGCTCTGGACAGAGTGGCTGACAGAGAGATGACTGGCATTAGTGTCAATTAACAGGCCTTGGCGACGGCTGTGAAAGGGATGGACGGTGGGAGTCACGACCGCCCCTCGACACCTACCTGTCTGCTCAACGGCATTCTCTCTTCCTCCCAACAGACATCCTACAGAACACTATTTCAACAAATGCCTCTTCTAACGAAATGAATGATCACATCACTTGGCAAGTATCACTATTTACGGGAAATAAAACGAAAGAGAAAAATACAAGAAAAGTCCTCTACTATATTTTCTATCCGCACATGCCCAACAACGCCGCCCGAACCAGCCCCCCTCCCTCGCCCATCGCCCCCCCCCCCACAACCTCACCCAACCCTAAACGGCCGGTCTTTCCAGGGACAGTCATTTTCCAGAATGATCGTGCAATCAATCAATTGCATGTCGGTCGGCCTCGGCACTGGTGCTGGGGTGTTAGGTGTGCTCTAGGGTTTGTAGGACGGGGGGGGGGGGCGCCAACTCTCGTGTCTAGACAATCAGTGGGGGTGAGGGAGGGGGTGGAGGGGGGGTGCGGGGCTCAGGCCTAGTTAGAGGGACGAATCGTATGCCCGCGAACCTGTTTACTTCAACTTTATTGTAAAATGTCGTGGGAGAGAGAGAAAGAGAAAAAGAAAGAGAAAGGGAGAGAGAAGAAAGAGAGATAATAGATAGATAGATAGATAGAGAGAGAGGGAGAGAGAGAGAGAGAGAGAGAGAGAGAGAGAGAGAGAGAGAGAGAGAGGGTGAGAGAGAGAGAGAAAGAGAGAGAATGAGAGAGAGAAACATAATCCAATAAATGTACTTACCACAGACTTGCCCTTGTTGAAGCACACGGTGCTATCCTTATCGGTGGAGTACCAAACTATTCTCTGCAATCACAAAAAAACATTGTTATTTTGGAGTTACATATTCTAATGAGGGTAACGTCATTACAATATAATAATAATAATGACAATAATAATAACAACAATAATAATAACAACAATAATAATGATACCAATAACAGTTCGCATAATAAGGCTAATGATATCCAACAGGTGAACTGAACCGAGCCGGTCGGCGCCGCGACTAAGTGCCCCCGCGCGCGAGTCTGAATTTACTGCCCTAAAAGCCTTCATTCACAGAGGAAGTGTTAGATTATGCCTGGGTACGGACGTGACACGCTTTCCCGGGCGATCCCTTCCTTCCGTCCTTCCTTCCTTGCGGAGGAGGAGGAGGAGGAGGAGGAGGAGGAGGAAGCAGCAGCGGCGGCAGCATCGTCGAGGACTGCAGATGGCCAACTTCCAGAACTTCCACGCATTAACAGCGAACTAATGGCACCTCCGGGTTTATCGCCCCCCCCCCCCCCAATAAAAAACAGGGTTTCTTAGCTTCGAGGTTCAGGGATTTATAAACTGGAGCTCTTATTCGCCGCTCTTCAAACGACTCATTTCTGACCGTTGCGAGTGATTACAGAACAGTCCGCCGAGGTGGTTTGTGGCCAAAAAGCCTTTGAGAAAACAAAACGTTTAATTCGACTTGATAACCGAACAGGGCTTTGCGGCGACGGAGGCAAGGCGCCACGCAAACCTCCCGTTAAGGCGCTCGGCTCGGCCTGGAAAAAAGGACGACCAAACGCGATATCAAATGAAACCGAGGGGCATGCATGCACATTCACGAGGAATAAAAATAATAAGAAATGTGAGTATCAAAGAAAGTATTAAAACTAACGAAATATATTCACTGCAATGGCAATCTTGCTATTCAGTTATTCTGTCTACCGCAAAATATGGCGGCGTCGCGTGCGGAGCTCTTGTAGCCCGGGGAAACTCGGTCACGTATAGCGACAACAACAACAAGCGGGGGTCGCGCGGAAGTAGCGTGCGTGGCCCAGTGACCGGATGTTGTGACCAGGCCAGTCACGTGACGTCCCTCACCTGACCCCGTCCGCAGGCCATACAGCGGCCTCGACGAGAAAACAACGAACAACAGCTGCTGCAATCGGTTCGCCATGTTTGTGGATTCGGGCCTGAGCTCGAGGAGGGTCGAGTGGCAACAGCTGTGTTTTGCTCGTGTTTCTGCCGTGCGGGGCTCTATTATGAGAGCTTTCCCCGTGATATCACAGGGGCTCGACATGGACGCGGAGGCTCATTCGTGTCTAAAAAAAACGTATTTCGAACAGATCGGAACCACGAGACGAACGATCCGAAATTTACGTTCTCTTCATCTTCCTCATTCCTTTTTCGGAAATAGAAACGCAGTTCTAATATCGGTTAATAGCGAACGAAGTGAAAGTTAAATGTACCTTTTTATATAGCGAAAGTTCGCATATGAAGCCTGTGATTTATAAAACTCCCTCGAACCCATTAGCTCCTGTTAAAAAGGATCAAATTCTCACTTATCGAGCTTCAATCGCGCGTAAAGGGCTTCCGTCGCCTCAATGCCTTCGACTCAACTTTCCTCACAAAATGACATCCAATCACGGAATCCAGCCGCAATCACCCCCTTCCTCCAAACCGAGTAACACTAAGCGCTCGCTAATCACAAGCAATCCAATCGAAAGCCGAATCTGCCGCCACTTTCTCCAGGGGAGCTCGGGGGGCCTTGGCTACGAGATCCTTCGCGCCCGAGGAATTAAGCGAGTAGCAACTGCAGGACTAAACACTGTTGCGCCAAGGATCTGCTAATTGATATACAGTACACGGCGCTGGGATATGACCCGCCGCTCTGTTGACATAGGATCAAGAAAAGCCACGCGTGGCATTCCGACGGCTTCGGTTTCAGAAAGGGGAAATCACTGCCTATCTCGCGCTATCAGATGAAAAAGAAACCATTATGTTCACTTGCTTTTTCAAGATACACATATACAAACGAACAAACGTGTGTGTGTGTGTGTGTGTGTGTGTGTGTGTGTGTGTGTGTGTGTGTGTGTGTGTGTGTGTGTGTGTGTGTGTGTGGGTGTGGGTGTGGGTGTGGGTGTGGGTGTGGGTGTGGGTGTGGGTGTGGGTGTGAGTGTGTGTGCGTGTGCGCTATATTCAACAATAAAAAACAGCAGTAAACTCACCTGACTGTAGTTCTCCTCCAAGCTATGGATACTGATGTTATAGACGATGTTCCTGCAAAGAAAACAGAAAAAAATATTAGTTATGGATAACAGCAACAACAGTAACAACAAAAATGAAGCGCGCCCACGAAGCAACAACACAGAGTGAGAAGCACAACAGCCCGCACGTGCCAAAATAACCTTCGCCTTTACAGTAATCCTGTTTTGTTGATGCTGGATTTATTAATTCTCTCTCTCCCTCCCTCCCCTTCTCTCTCTCTCTCTCTCTCTCTCTCTCTCTCTCTCTCTCTCTCTCTCTCTCTCTCTCTCTCTCTCTCTCTCTCTCTCTCTCTGGATTTATTCTTTTTCTCCATTTGTCTTTCCCTCACCCTCTCTTTCCAATTAATTTCCTTCCTTTCCGACGTTCTTGTCTCCCGTCTGTTTTCACTTCTAAGTTAGTAACACCATTCTAACTGACTTTGCAATATCCCCCTAGAGCTCCTAACAAAAGAAATTTGCAATGCTAAGGCTCTGAGGCAGAACCCAAAGGACTCTTGAGAACACGGCTTCCGCATATTCCCCTCCGAAGGAAAAAAAAGAAAAAAGAAAAACGAATAAAAAAAAAAAAAAAACAGAGTGAAATGCGGGGAAAATATTTGGATTTCAGCCTAAAAATATTCATCGGTAATTATCGCCCTCTTCAAGCATAAATAAACCAATAAGTCAATAAAGAAATAGAATAAACAATAACAATAATAAAAGTAGCAATAATCTGTATTTTCATCCCGGTCACACGAAGAGGAGGAGCAGAGAGGGAGAGGAGGAATGGAATAGGAAGAAAGGAGAATGGGAGGAAAGGGTAAATGAAGAGAAAGGGAGACCTGAGGAACGTAAAGGGAAAAGAGATAGAGAAAGATGAAAAAAAAAAAATAAAAAAAAAATAAAAAAAAAAAAAAAAAAATCAAGCGTCGCGTCCCTCCTCCCTCCCCGACCCACGCCCCACCCCCTACCCCCCAGAAAATTCAATAGCCATTATAAGTATTGGATCCTCCGTCTTGGGCGTCCCGTAAATACCCGGAAGCCGCGTCCTCTGCGGTCTTCTGTAGGAGAGGGCTTCCGCTGGATCCCCGCTACTCTAACCCGCGTGATACGACCTTTATTGAAATTCTGCGAACTAGAATAAGCACCGGCCGAGCGCTCGATAAAATTCTTTCGCCGACGCCGGTTGTCGCATTGTGAGTGTGTGGGGAGGGGAGGAGAGGGAAGGGAGGGGAGGGGGGGGACGGTGTTTCTGGAGGAGTATGTGTACATGTGCGTGTACGTGTGTGTATGTTTGTGTGTTTCAAAGGCGTGCTTCAGAGTGTGATATCCACACACGAGTGTGCAATTCCAACCATCTGGGAATGCCCGAATGGAAACAAAAGCCCATGATAAAATTGCAAGAAAAACTGCAAACGCAAGAAAGAAGAAAAAAATAGTTAATCAAAAGTCTCATAAATTAGTGATGCATGCAATATCTCGGGGCGGCGGTTCACTACGTCAACAACCATGAAAATCTAAAAATTAACGATCAACAAGTCACAAAAATAATAAACATGCCATGAAAGTTTCACTCTCCAAATTTCCCCGGGTAGTACGCTATCAAAGAAATATTAATAGGCAAATACAGCTTTGGCCGCCCAGAAAGAGACATGGTTAATAATTCTTTTTCAAATGCGAGACGGAATGAAGACCCCCACCCCCCTCTTCCACCTCCCCCTACCCTCTCCTCACCGTCCTCTCATACCCCCTACTCCCTTCCCTCACCCCCTGCCTCTCCCCACCACCTACCTGCTTTCCTCTTCCCTCTCCTCTCGGTTCCCCCTCCCCCGTCTGCCCCCCCCCCCTCTTCTCTTTCCAGCAGCCTCAAGTAGGTGTAATGACTTATTCATGAGATCCTTGTGCAATGGGCCTTCCGCTTTCCTGCAATGCTGATTTAACCTTGCAATGGCGCTTCTCAACCCGTTTCAAGGCATTCCACCCTAGGAAGCTTAGATATTTGCAATCCTGGCTCATGGTCATTTATCCTGATATTATTTTCTCTGATTTTTTCTTACTGTTTTAAATAATCAGTCTCTCTCTCTACCTTTCTTTCATTCATTCCTGCTGCTTCCCTTTTCAACAAATCATTCCAACCCCATTTACTCGTTCCCCTCAGACAGCCCATTGCCCATCTCATACTCACACCCATCCCCTAATCCCCCCACCCTCACCCACGCCCATCAGGTCTTTCATCCCCCCCTCCCCCTTCCAAAACGACAAGTTGGCCCTCTACAAGAATACCCGAGGGGCACGTTTAATAAATTGCTCCCCGCCCCCGATGAATGACCCCCGTCGTGCGCCATTTTCGCCTCTACGAATGCCTAGCAATACGGCCCATGATCCCTCTACCTATAGTAAACAGTATCGCCGGACACAAACCTCCCTCCAGCTCCCCCCTCTCCCCCCGTTCACCCCCACCCTCCACAGGCCTTCTCCCCGCGCGCTGTCGCGGCGCGAGAACCTTTCCCGTAGTTTGCCTTCACTTTTAGTGAGAATTCGTATCATCAGAAAATGTTCATCGGCATTGGTTTCTATCTGTTCTTTTATTTGGTTATTAAATAAAGTTTTCCCTTGGTGATCGTACGCGCGCGCGCGGTGTGTTTCTGTATGTATGTGTGTGTGTGTGTGTGTGTGTGTGTGTGTGTGTGTGTGTGTGTGTGTGTGTGTGTGTGTGTGTGTGTGTGTGTGTGTGTGTGTGGTATGTGTGTGTGTGTGTGTTGTGTGTGTGTGTGTGTGTGTGTGTGTGTGTGTGTGTGTGTGTGTGTGTGTGTGTGTGTGTGTGTGTGTGTGTGTGTGTGTGTGTGTGTGTGCACGCGCGTTGCAATACATATGTATGCTTTTACAAGCTGAAATGTGTCTGAGGAGGTCTTTCGAAACTAGAGAGTGAAAACCCGGGCTTCCCTCCTAAGGCGTGAAAGCATCGTGGGCTTCGCGCTGTCACGAAGGAATTCCTGGCGAGGCGCTGGTTCTTCGGCCCTTGGGAAGTGCTGCTTAAGTGAGGATTGTCCGAGTCCCGCAGGACCAGTAAAACCTAACAGGTGAAGAAAGGACTATCCCTCCACTGACCCTAAGACTCCTTACCTCCTGCAGTCTCGGAGCCAAAGCCGCCCTTAGCGCCCGTGGCACGCGCTGTTCCTCTGGCCCTCCCACGCCCCTGAGCTTCCCTCGTAAAAGGGAGCCAACGACTATGACTGTCGCCGTGGCCTAGCTTAGCCCTCGATGGCCCTCCGCTCCAAATCTAATTATGAACTTTCGTGCCGGATGGGAAAAAACGGGGAAGGGAAGAAAAACTATGGGCAGCCATTATTAGCCTGCGAACTATGTTTGTTTACACTGCTAACGATGGAGTGCAAGGCTGAAATACGGTTGCACTGGCTCAGGGGTTCGGGGCCGCACCAAACCGACCTTCGTTGCAGATTGACCCACGGCCACCAGTGCTGTTACGCGCGGGATACGTCTATGATAATTGATCGCGGGGTGAGGAAAAGAAGGAGGGAGGAATGGAGAAATGGAGAAAGAGAAAGAGGGAAGGAAGGGAGAGAAAGGGAAGGAGGGGAGAGAGAGGGAAGGAGGGGGGAGGGAGAGAGAGGGAGAGAGAGGAGGGAGAGAGAGAGAGAGAGAGAGAGAGAGAGAGAGAGAGAGAGAGAGAGAGAGAGAGAGAGAGAGAGAGAGAGAGATAGAGAGAGAGATAGACAGACAGATAGATAGATAGATAGAGAGAGTGAGAGAGAGTGAGTGAGTGAGTGAGTGAGAGAGAAAGAGAGAGAGAGAGAGAGAGAGAGAGAGAGAGAGAGAGAGAGAGAGAGAGAGAGAGAGAGAGAGAGAAGAGAGAGAGAGAGAGAGAGGGGGGGGGGGTACGCCGGGGCGCACAGACCAGCCATAACACCATCATCGACGTCCTGCTCAAAAACCGCTGAACGCGCACTCTACAAGCAAGTGAATTACACAGAGTTATTTTCTCCCAAGTAGGCACACAGCCCCCCCTCCCCTCCTCCCCTGCGGCCTCTCCTCGCACCATTGCAATCTACAAGATTCCATCCTGCTTCTTTATTTCTTCTGCGGATTCCTCGGCCTCCCCCCTCCCCCCTCCAACACAAGAGCTTCCGCGCACATAAGACGTCCCTCTCCTGGGCGCGGTGTCCTGGAGGCCTGGTCATGGCTGAACAGGGTGCTCATACCGATCACACCGTGAGGACTCCTTGCTAAGTGTCTCTGATTCGAGGCCAGGACTCTTCCGACGATCCCTTGGCTCGGGTTTAATGGCAAGAAAATAAAATTGCTTTCAGACGTTGCTCAGTGTGAGAGAGGTGGGGGTGGTGGTGGTGGTGGTGTGTGTGTTGGGGGCGAGACTAGCAATGCTGTGCTCCTTATTTATATGTCCTTGTGTCTCGACGCTATCGTTGCTTGTAAGTGTTTCCAAAACTGCTTCAACAACACAAAGTCTGTCTGTATGACCCCTCCCCTCCCCTCCCTTCCATTCTCTCTCTCTCTCTCTCTCTCTCTCTCTCTCTCTCTCTCTCTCTCTCTCTCCTTCCTTCCCTCCCTCTCTGTCTCCCTCTCCCTCTCATGCCCCCCTCTCCTCCTTTCCCCTTCACTCACCACCCACCGCCGGGAACAAACGCAAGGCGTCCCGCTGCGCGCTCTCACTGCGGCTACACATGTGTCCTGCATGTAGTGTGCTGATTAGCTTATCGTTGACACATGTGTTCCTCGACTCGACTTCTTGTGAGCGCAATCGTGTGAAGCTCCTTTGGAGAGCGAGGCCTTGACATACTGGGGATTCTCTCCCACAAGAGGCCGAGCTAAGGAACACATGGGCCGAGCGCAGAGTAAAAAAGAAGATATAATGTGCAGGCAATATATCACCTCTAACAGTCCTTGAAGGAGGGAGGGAGGGAGGGAGGGGGGGAGAGAGAGAGAAAGAGAGAGAGAGAGAGAGAGAGAGAGAGAGAGAGAGAGAGAGAGAGAGAGAGAGAGAGCAATATAAAAAGAGACGAAAATACCCCAGCTCCTTCGTCCAGCCTCATACACT
>BOPN01002217.1:122500-135000 GCA_017312705.2 Penaeus japonicus
GGGGGTGAAAAGGATGCAGGTAGAGGAAAGCTGGGAGTGGGGGAGAAGATGAAGTGAGAAGAGGAAGGAGTGAGAGGAGGGGAGGGGAGGGGAGAGGAGTGAAGGAAGGAGGGAATAGAGCAGGGAGAGTAGCGGTCGGTTTTTCGCTTAGCAAAGAGGGAGCGGCACGTGAATAAGGGTGCGGCGAGATGGATCACGCATCTTATCTACCTTCTTTATCTCTCTCTCCCCCTCACCTTCCCTCCCGTCACTCCTCCCTTCTCCCTCCCTCCCTCCCTTAATTACTTACTTACTCACTCTCCTTCTCTTATTCCATTCCTTCACCCCTCTCCCTCTTCTTCCCTTGTTTCCCTCTCTCCCCTCCCTCCTTCCTCCCTTTCACTCTCCCTCTCCCTCTCTACCCCCACCCCCTCAAATAAATCCTCTACGCCCCCCCCCCTGTTGTGACAGATAACGAAAAAAAGTTAATCCTCTTTTCGCTTTTCGGAATGTTCTAATAATAACAATCATCAAATCTTGCGTGATCAACAGGTGTATAAACTTTTGCAATTCCATCACTCGCGCTGCATTGCAATTCTGCATAAACCTATCGTCCCCAGATATACAAATGAGACTTGATCTTTCCTTGTATTGTGCTGCAACAAAATGATCAAATAATGAGTCACCATAAATGTTCTAGTTGAAAAAGAAAACGAAGATAAGGAGGAAGAGGAGGAGGAGGAGGAGGAGGGAGGAAAGGAGGAGGAGGAGGAGGAGGAGGAGGAGGAGGAGGAAAAGGAGGAAGAAGGAAAGGAGGAGGAGGAAGGAAAGGAGGAGGAGGAGGAGGAGGAAGAAGAAGAAGAGGAGGAGGAGGAGGAAGAAGGAAAGGAGGAGGAGGAGGAGGAGGAAGAGGAGGAATAGGAGGAGGAGGAACAAAGAACAAACGTCAATAAGAACTAGTGCATCCACAACAGCAGCAGCAGCAAAATCAACAAAAGGATTTCTTACCTGGCTCCGATGAGGAGGGAATCGCCATCTCTCTGTAGTAGTCTGAAGTAGTCCGTAACACTATTGTTTCCCGGGAAGATCTGCGCCTCCAACTCATCTGCAAGTGAGAGAGAAGAATCCAGATTAAAACATATTCTCAAAGGAAAACGAAAATAATAAATAGAGAGAGAATTGGATGACTAAATAAAGAAAGAAATGGGGGAAAAAATTCGCGAATTCTATCCAGAGAAGTATAAAGATAATTTCTATTTCAAACGACGGAAAGAACTCATTACCACGATACTCTGAAAAGTTCCCCTGCAGGCAGCGCTTAATGCAGCGAGTGATTACACCGCTTCCATATTAATTCCGCGTGCGACTTGCTTTAAATTCCCTCCTTAAAACCGAGCGCTTGAAATGCCGAGTCACCCTCATCGCCGCACGAATTGCAATGCAAAGGAACGGCATGGTGCGACGGGACTCGCGCAAGTGCATGGCCTGACCATCCGTCAGCCCGACGCGGGGAAGCACGGGAAGATGTTGCGTCTTGTGCAGCACCGCCAGAGAAAACCAGACCACGAAGAGGTGGGGAGCGAGGAGGATCACGCACGCACGCACGCACGCACGCACGCACGCACGAACGGACTCGCCCAAGTTTACAATAATTTGCATAATACATTCCCCGTCTGACGACTCTTGGCACGCTTGCCTGGGATACCGACTTAGCTCCTCACGTGGCCAGGTGACGAGAACGTTCTTGAGAATCAGAAGATGAAGATGATGATGATGATGATGATGATGATGATGATGATGATAAAAATGGCACTGGCGCCGGAGGTGATGGAGACGGTAACGGCGCTAAGAACAACGAGACAATTACAGCTAAATAACCCTTAAGAACTATCGCGTCTGAGTCAGTGGAGCGGACAGGCCCGGGCAGACACCGTAGCCATATCACTCCCTTGGGGGAGGAAATGGGACAGGTGGGGGGGGGGGGGTGATACTGTAGTTCTGGGCCTTGGAGCCATAAAGCGGCAGTCCAGGTCACGGTGCACCTGCTGGCACTGCATCGGGCACCCTGGCAGAAAGTATAATAAACATCTACGGCTCTTTTGCTCTTTGTGCTAGACTTAGCTCAGTAAATGTCCACACATATAATCTGACATATATATTACACTTAAAACAAGCACAAGCAACCCCCCCCCCCCACGCACACGTATGTGTGTGTGTGTATGTGTGTGTGTGTGTGTGTGTGTGTGTGTGTGTGTGTGTGTGTGTGTGTGTGTGTGTGTGTGTGTGTGTGTGTGTGTGTGTGTGGTGTGTGTGTGTGTGTGTGTGTGTGTGTGTGTGTGTGTGTGTGTGTGTGTGTGTGTGCACCATCTACATACAGATCGGGGCGTGTTCAACTATTGTTTTTTTTCGTTCTTCTTTTCATGTTGAAGCCATGACCTCTGTAGCTTGGGATGAGATACTGATTAGGTACCTGTACGGCGAGGATATGTATCTCTGTATCTTTCTCTGTATCTCTGTATCTCTCTCTGTATCTCTCTGTATCTCTCTGTATCTCTCTCTCTCTCTCTCTCTCTCTCTCTCTCTCTCTCTCTCTCTCTCTCTCTCTCTCTCTCTCTCTCTCTCTCTCTCTCTCTCTCTCTCTCTCTCTCTCTCTGTCTCTGTCGCTCTATATATGCATAACCTCGAACGGAATATATGTGCACGTGAATGTAGCTCGTATAAGCTTGGTGCACTGGCACACAGTGGAGTTGCGGTGCCGGCTGAATGGCGGCATAAACTCTGATAATGTTATTTGACAACCTTCATCCACTGCTGTTCGCTGTTCACTCGCCACATTACTCCCTTGCCATCGCCACCTACGCTACGTTCTTGTTCGCGCTTCTCGTTCCTCCTCCTTCATTTTCCCTTTCTTTTCGTCCTCTCTTCCTCCCAATGCAATGATCTCGGAACTCGAGGCTGCGGTTCCTCTCTCTTATTTCTTTCGGCGAGCAACACTTGGCTCTCGGTGTCACGTGGTACATCAGTACCCGTTTTTATCCGTGAACACATTTACTGTCTCTGCCTTTATCAGTTTCTCTGTCAGCCTGTATGTCTATGATTTGTGTCTAGCCATCTGCCTGTGTGCTTGTCTGCCTTCTCTTCCGTCACAGAGAGCTTGCGTTTTCCGAAATTTTATGAAGAGCCATAAGGAGAGCAAACACCGTAAAGGTGAAATATCCTCATCCCTCCTTCCCTTGACGGCATCCCTTCGTATTATCTTTAGCTCGAGACTGACAGCGGCAGGAACTTTGTGTTGTTTGACTTGGCTCCATAGGACACACGAACGGCCGCGCCCCTCAATCCACACACAGTAGCAGCCGTGTGTAAATAAAGGAACGGCGCCGAAATATGTGAGTTTACAGGCAGGTGCTCGAAACGGGTGCGGGCGAGGCAAGCTGTGACCATAGCTGAGCTGGTGGGTATGTCGTCCGCGGGAGTGAATCGCAGGGCGTGTGCTCGCGTGGAACAAGGCAAGATAACCGCAGGAGGATGACCACGCCTCAATGTCCGCCGCGGCCGCCCCTTTCATGACGCCCGGTGGAGGGTGGAGGGCGGAGATACGGGCGCCGAAGGGCGGCGCAACTCGGCCTCCCGGCAACGCCTGTGTGTGTGATATCCACGATAGGACTCCCTTAAGAACCGCAAGAGGTGCTACCGGGCCTCGCGCCCTCGCTCACCCCGACTCGCCCAGGTCAGGACGCATTCACCACCTACATCAGTGCAGGTAACAGCAGTAATGACATTTGATTCCCTCCACCTCCCCCCCCCCCTCTGTCCGTCGGCCTGCCAGCCTGTCTCCATCTCCCTCTGAAGTCCGTCAGCCGCGCTCCGTGTGTTCGCGCCCTTCCCTTCCGCCTCGCGACCTTGGGCTCTGCCTCGAGACACAGCTGGCGACTCCCGCTGCTACGGTGACCTCCAGTGGCACCTCCATGTGTTTGCTGACCCTCTACTGCCCCTCCCTGACCTCTCCGACGCTTCCTGTCTGACCGCCATCTGCGCCATCAGACTTTCACAAATCAATAGCACTTCTTGTTGTGTGTGCAGTGCTGTTAACATTCCTCAGATCACTGAATGTTGATATAGTGTAGGTATGTGAACCAGTAAATTTATGTGTATGTGTCGGTCGACGCGTATGTGAGTGTGGGCGTGTGTGGGCTTGAGTGTATGTATGTATGAGTTGTTCTCCCCTATCCGATCTCCTGTCATAACTTTGCCGTGACGTTGCCGCCGCCGCTGCAAATTGCACGTTGAGTTAATTACCTCCCAAAAATTCTTGTAACCTGAACTGGAAAACGAGATGTGAAACATTTTATTCACTTTTAAATTAAACAGTGGCACCCGGCACTGGCCTCCCGCAACAATAAACATTACCGGTTCGTTTTCCTGTTAAACCCAGCTTTAAAATATTTTGTACGCGGGTTTAAAAAAAGTAAAACTAAAATAAATTATTCAAATTTAAAAGTGCCCATCACACAGAAGCTTCGACGTCCATCTGTGGCTCGATATATTTTCATCATCAGTCGATATCAACATTTCCCCTTATTCGTCAGCCCATGTTTTATTCTCTCCTTCATATGTACACTATTTCTCACTCAGCCACTATGCAATTCCGAGCTCCTATTCTCGCTACAATGTATCTGTGTATATATCTTCAAAAACTGCGCGTTGACGTGTATCTACAACGCGAATGCCTGTTGCCTGTCTTGTTATGTGAGTGAATGCTACACGTGACTGCATTACATCGCACTGTATGCAACGAGTGTTTGTTTCGGGGCTGGGGGAGAGGGGTGCTGGAAAGAATAGAAGAGAAGAGGAGAGAAGAGGAGGGGAAGGAAGGGGAGGGGACGGAAGGGGAGGGGACGAAAGGTTGAGGGGAGGGGAGGGGAGGGGAAGTGAATGGAGGGGAGAGAGGGGAAGGGAAGGGAAGGGAAGGGAAGGGAAGGGAAGAGAAGGGAGGGGGAGGGGAGAGGAGGGGAAGGGAGGGAAGGGGAGAAGAGGAGGAGAGAAGAGAGAGGGAGAGGAGAGAAGAAGAGAATAGAGAAGAGGAAAAGGGATAGGAGTGTAGAGTAGAACAGGGGAATTACGTGTGAGTTTGTACCCCGGACTAGTGTGTTGGTATCCCAAGATCTATCTGTTTCCGTTCATTAGGTTCCCTCCGCTATCTATACACATCGACACATACCCCATTAGGGGCAAACAATAGAAGGGGGAGTGTAGTCATCGCAAAGTGACCCTGGATGGCCTTCTGTTGCTCTGCGTGGCTTCGTGTAGAAGGGGAGAGGGGAGGAGGCTACGGGCTTCTCTCTCGCTCTCCCTCTGCCCTACACCTCGTAGCAGGTACCAAACCCTTTGTACCAGATGGTAGCGAGTGGTATCTCCCGTCAGGATCAACAGCCGTCTTGTGAGACGACTTGTCCGGTATGGAAGAGGGCGCAAAGAAGTGCGACTGAAAGGGAGGAGTGAAGATGAAGCTCCTTTGGGAGGAGTCTAGATGTACATGATTCAGCAAACGAAAAGGAAGGATGTAAGGAAGTATGAGTATGAAGTTTGCGTACGGGTGAAGCTAGGGTCTGGAATATAAGAACCATCTCACCTAAACTTCCCACTGACCGTTCTGCATGAAACGATAACAAACCGCCAGAGCCTATATAAATATGTTTTTAACAATTAGAACTCCTTGTTCATAACCTCGCTGAGGTATCCGATGAAGTCCCTCCCACAGAGCATCCTTCTGCTTCCAACAAGACCCTATAATCCTTTGGTCAAACAAGATCAGCGGACTTTCCATCCTGTCAGTGGAAGACAGCGAGCGAAGCCAGGTCCCTAAAGGCCCTCGCAGTCAGAATGGCATCGCCCCTCTTTCGCATGAAGAACGTTGAGCCCCATCCCCCTCCTTTGAACTCCTCTGGAACCTGTGATCCCTGGCAACATCCTTCATCCCTATGTTTTAGCAGCACCAGGTCAACCCCCCTGCGAGTAGGACTTATTTGCATGAAAAGGGCAGCTTCAGGTGCGGGCTGAGGAAGCAGGCACGGTATACCTTCAGACACGCACATATAGACGCATCTTTCACCTCCCCCCCCCCTCCCCACGACTTATTCTCGGGGTGCTCCTTGCATCCTAATCGACAATGACCCGTCTCCGCACCTCGGCTACTTTTAAACAAGTAACAAATAGTGCGCGCGTGCACACACACACACACAAACACACAAACACACACACACACACACACTCACTTGAACAGAGCTCGTTTCAGTTGCGTAGCCACAACAGCAAACTTTGTCTTTTCTTTCCATTTTTCACTCGGGGAATAAGCAAGATGAGATCGAGACGAACAAATATTGACACAGAGCGTCACAAAGACACTAGAAAGGCTGTAAACTACAGACAAACGCGTAAGATCACAAACAAACACACTCACACAAACATACACAGTCGGATAGGAACAATGCTATCTGGAAGCGCATGGTTGCAAAGACGAGAAAGAGAAAGAAGGGAGACAGACAAAAGAAGGAGCGTGGTACTATCGCCGTACAAATGCCCGAAAGCACGCACGCACGCA
The DNA here is from genome assembly GCA_017312705.2 of Penaeus japonicus. NCBI lineage: Eukaryota > Metazoa > Arthropoda > Malacostraca > Decapoda > Penaeidae > Penaeus > Penaeus japonicus. Next base: position 129,081 of record BOPN01002217.1, read on the forward strand.
AGCAAGCACGGAGGGGTGGGGGATGGAGATTTAGGGCCGCCCTGAGATCATCGACGGTTGCGGCGAGGCTGCGGGCGGAACACCTTGTCTTTACATGCTACACCTGACGTGGTGCCCGCCCTTCCTCCCTTGCATGGGGGGTCTTAGCTAGGCTGGGGGAAGTGAGGGGGGTGGGGGTGCCAGAGTCCACAATAAAGAAGGAAGGGAGACATGCAAAGGAGGAGGGGGGGGTGTTAAGGATAGTGGATAGGGGCACAGAGGGTCTTGTTTGAAGGTACAGTGGGAGGGGGGGGGGGGTCGTTAGAGCTTCCCGCACCAAAGGCTTTTGTTTTTAAAAGCAAGAAAGAGTACGAATCTACCCTCCAAGCAAAACGTGCCATCCCATCGCAAAGTACACGTAAGAAAAAAAGTCTTAAACCTTAAATTCTGAAAAAAAGTAACTTCTACCGTGTACTGCTGCCTAGCTAACAGCCCTTCAGTCTCCTCAGCCCTCGCAAACGGCCAATTAGCCCCCAGCGCCTTTCATCCTAGACCTACCAACGCCCCAAAACAAAACTATATTCAGACGATGAGAGGCTAAATTAAATACCAAGGGTCAACCCTTCACGCCGGTATATTTCTGTAAAAATGCAATAAATGTCCTCCTAATGCTCATAAAAAATCGCCAGAACTTGCCCACATCCTCATACCTTATACCCCATCCCCACTTACCCCCTCCCTCCCCTATTCCCCTTTCTGCCCTCAAAGGACCTTCGAATTTCCACCCGTACTGGAGAGATCAGCTGATAACGACGACAGGGGGCCACATACAACGCCATGCCACTGATCACAACAAGGGCGAAACTTTAACCTACTGCCCTGCAAGACTCGGCCTAATCCTCGGAGAACAGGTCAGCGAAGAGGTTGTGATGAAGGGGTTGGCGTGAAAGAGCCCATGTAACCCCCCCCCCCCTTCCCCTTTTCGATGCAGAATAATGGCGTGTCCAGGAAAAGTGCGACCCATAGCGAGCGAACGGCGGAGGAATAGGAAGAGGGAGAGAAAGAGGAGGAAGAGGAATAGGAGGAGTAGGAGGCAAAGGAGGAGGAGGAGGAGGAGGAGGAGGAGGAGGAGGAGGAGGAGGAGGAGGAGGGGGAGGAGGAGGAGGAGAGGAAGGAGGAGGAGGAGGAGGAGCAAGGAGGGGAAGGGGAGGAGGAGGAGCAAGGAGGGGAAAGGGAGGAGGAGGAGGAGGAGGAGGAGCAACAGGAGGAGGATTAAGCGATAAAAAAGCCCACCAGCTGTTTAATGGAGCACCGACATGAAGCACGACGGCACGGGAGAACGACCGGCATTGGGGCGGCTCGGCCCGCGGCCCCGAGGACGTGGAGGCAGGCACATCGCGCCCCTAAACACATCAAAAAATCAAAAATAAATGTGTTCGGAATTTTAAAGAAATGCTTAAAACAAAATATGAAACCCAGCCAATTATGCACTTGTAAGCACCCTAATCATGCCACATCTTTTCACTTTATCCCCCCCCCCCATATGCCAAGGAAAATCTCAACGAGACTGCATGTCACGGAGCTGGAGGATCCTCATCTAGAAAGCCGACATCTTTCAGAGAACCAGACCTAAGTCACCCCAAGCCCCGTGCATGATCCCTAAGCCATGCAGGGACAGGTGCCACAGAGCCCCGACCACTGCAACTCCTGATACCTCCGATCGTCCAACACTTGACACCCCTACCCCCACCCACCCCACCCACCTACCCACCCAGGGAACTCCGCCCCCGACCAGCACCAACACAATGCCGACGTAAACGCGATATCGAGCCAACAATGCATCGTTAATGGCGACGCGCATGTGTGTGTGTACTTGTATGCGATAACGCTGCGAGATTGGAGCTTGCAAGGGTGCATTGCGCCGCTGGACGCGCCAAAGGATGCAGGTGTGCTCCAACCGGATGCATTCACCTCCAAAGCTTGTTTGGGGTTGCTCTTCTGAGGAAAGCAATGGCGAATCAGGGAAATTCTCTCTCTCTCTCTCTCTCTCTCTCTCTCTCTCTCTCTCTCTCTCTCTCTCTCTCTCGCTCTCGCTCTCGCTCTCGCTCTCGCTCTCGCTCTCGCTCTCGCTCTCGCTCTCGCTCTCGCTCTCGTTCTCGTTCTCGCTCTCTCCTTGTCTCTGTCTCTGTCTCTGTCTCTCCCTCTCCTTCTTCTTGTCCCTCTCCCTCTCCCTCTCACGCACACAATTCAATCCCTCACTCTCACTTTCTCTCCAAAGAAAGGCTGATCACGCGACTGTCGGCCGCATTTGACACTCGATCCTTTGCCCTGTCACACAACACGCGGCGCAGTGTAGCCTCGCACGCCCTCTCGCCTTCGTACCACGTGCAACATCTATAAAATCAAAATAGTATATATTTTTCAATATCTACAGGCCTTCTATTAAGAAAAAAAATAACCTGACCTATAAACTACAATTCCTTTATTTAACAGAGAGCGATGCTTCATACAGTATATATACAATGTGGCGAGTGACCTTTGCAATTCAATGGAGACTGAAAATGAACACACACATAGTAATATACCAGGAAGCATACAAACAAACGAACGAACAAAAACCCTAGTAAAACGACCAACAGAACAAAAAGAAAAGCTACAGTTTATCTACAAGGAAAAAAATGCGTGTTTTCATTCCGTCGCCGGTATTACTATTCTCGATCAGCGTGGCTCATCCCGTCCCGCCAGCACCGCCGCAGCCGCAGGAGATAAATCCCGCAGGACGAGCGCGGCATCATCGCCCCGCCTCGTGTCCGTCCCTTCGGCGGGTGACGTGTGGAGGCCCAGACGATCGCGCTTGTTTTTTCAGCGGGTGTTGCTGGGACGCGGGGGTGAGGCTGAATCTTCTGCGGGAGGCCGAGGAGATCGAGAGAGGGGGGAGGAGGGAGGATGAGAAAGTTGGGGAGGGGTGGAGGGAGAGAGGGAATGACGAGGAAAGGTAGTAAGAAAAAAAGGGGTGCGAGGGAAGGAGGGAAGGAGGGAGAGATGGGGGAATAAGACAGAAGGGAGGAAGAGAGAGAGAGAGGGGGGGGGAGAGCAGAAAGAAGGGAGGAGGGAGAGCAGAGAGAGGGAAGGGTAGAGAGAGAGACATAGTAAGAGAGAAAGTGCAGAAGGGAGGGAGAGGCGTTACTCTCCCCGCCGCAGACCAGCTGCGTGGTGGAAAACGATCCTTGGGCTCCGCCACCAGAGCCCAACTGCGCCACTGCGTCCCTCGCCCACCTCCTTCACCTCGCATCCACCGCCCGGCATCATCGTCTCTCGTCTCGTCCTTTATCTCCTTTCATCCATCTGTCCTTTCGGCTCTTTCAGATATCAAAAGTCTTAATAATGCCTTGACCTCTGACCCCATCCCCTTGCTCTTCAACTCTCAAAGAATAAAGGCCACGAGAGTGCTTTGGGCGCGGCCCGCTGAACTCAGAACTCGTGGAAAGAGCAATTAGCGGCCAACGTGCCTCCGCTTCGGCAGGTAGGCAGGCAGCACGAGGACAGCGCTGACTCGAGCGGATTCACCAAGTGGACGAGGTGAAACAGACATTGAAAACTGGAGGTCGTATGTCATACTGTGTGTCTGCATATGTTGTTTACATATTTATATATTCATAAATCTATGTATTTATATTCATATACTTATGCATTCACATATTCATATACCTATGTATTAATATATTCATATACCTATGTATTTATATATTCATATACCTACGCATTTATATATCCATACCCTTATATTTATATACCTATTTATACATTTTCATACCTATATATTAAGAGGACAGATTTATAGAAGATGCTTAGATAGATAAATAGACGGGCAGATATAGACAAAGATACGGATAGATTCATATATGCATATGAAGAGAGCTATAGACAGCCAGGCATGTGACAGGGCCCAATAATCGTCGGCGGAACTCGGTTGATCCCATTCGTCGACTGTGCCGGAGGCCTCAGCAGGACAAAACATTTTGTTTATTCCGTGTGGCAGCCGCTCGCCCTGCAAATGCGCGCTGGCTTTGCACGGCGGCCAACTGCGTCGTTAAAGTCAGCCGTTTTTATCATCACTTACTATGATAGGAACGGTTCGGCGGCGCAGAGAGAGAGAGAGAGAGAGAGAGAGAGGAGGTGAGAGAGAGAGAGAGAGAGAGAGAGAGAGAGAGAGAGAGAGAGAGAGAGAGAGAGAGAGAGAGAGAAAGTGGTAATGGTGAGGCTGACGACGGCACCTGAGCTCTTCTGGATATGGTGAGCAAACCGGAGGGACGGATGCACCGCCGCTGGAAGTGTTTCGTTACTCCTCTCCCCACCTGCCCGCACACACGCCCAACGCCTCCCTCTTCCCCCACAGCAAACCACAGCCGCCACAGACCGCACAGCTTGATTACACAAACGGCGAGACACACTGAACTTCTCACCTGAGACGCCACCCACCCCGCCCCCGTCCCCGCCCGTTCACCTGTCCGCTCGTCCGCTACAAAAGGGAGCTGACACACACACACACACACACATCGCCAGCATGAAATTCAGGTAAAGCTCCAACTCAAAGCCGCAAGAACGCCTAAATCCCAACGCCCGAGCAAGGGGGTGTGGGGGAGGGGGTGACTCTGTACCTGGCCATTTCCGTTTCACAGGAGAGTCACAGCGGGGGATGTTGTGAGGCTGATCAGCCACGGCCACCTCTGACATTCACGCCAAGACAGCGCCCGAAATGGAGGGCTTTCCTGGAAGAGGCGGCCGAGAGGAAACAAAGTGACCACAGGGCGGCTGACGCAGAGCGGGAGGAACACGCGGCGCCTCGACGACAATGGGATTCACACCGCGAGTGACGCTTCCTTCGAAAAGCGAAAAGATATGTGGGTATGCATGCGTGCAGGTGTGTATGTATATGTATATGTATATGTATATGTATATGTATATGTATATGTATATAAATATATATATATATATATATATGTGTGTGTGTGTGTGTGTGTGTGTGTGTGTGTGTGTGTGTGTGTGTGTGTGTGTGTGTGTGTGTGTGTGTGTGTGTATGTGTGTATGTGTGTATGTATGTGTGTATGTATGTGTGTATGTATGTGTGTATGTATGTATGTATGTATGTATCCATGTATGTATACCTTTCTTTACAGGCATAGAGTAAAAAAATCCAACTAGCTCTTAAGTATGGCATCAAAGAGGCCCTAGTCTACAATCATGAACTTTACAATGCCGCATTAGAGGAGGTTCGGTCATGATCAGCGCTCGACTCGGGACGCCGCACCCACGCCTCGTAAACCAAAATTGCAACGCGATACCTACGATATTTGAGTGGGAGGTGCCCGAGGTGCGACGACTGCCAACGCTGCCCAATGCCACGTGGCCAATAATTCCAGCTACAAATTGGAGGTTCGACTTATCTGCTCAAGTGGACAGACACTCGCCCCTTTTGGGCGGCCGCCTGGAGTGCGTACGTGGGGATGCCTCTCCCATAGCTGCAACCTTGGGTTGTGGGTTGCAACTGTTTTAATAATAATAATAATAATAATAATAATAATAATAATAATAATGATTATCGTCATCTTATTACTACTATTATCATTATTCCTTGCACTGCCTCTTCGGTGCAGTTTCTTACCGCGAATCTCGAAAGATGAAGGGCGTTGCGACGAGCGTGAGACTATAATTGGCCTCTTGTCCATCACCGTCCGCGCTTTTAAATAATACCTAAGTGCCGACACCCCCCCCCCCCTCCCAGCAACCGCATTTTATTTTTCCCCAAGACGCTAGCTATCAGGTGTCACGCTCCAGGGCATTCTCCGCCAGGGCACAGGCATGCAAGTGCCCTCCTAAAAGCCCACTGTTTTCGGAATAACATGGCTCCTCCTGGCCCCAAATCAAAAGGTGCGGGTGGGGG
>BOPN01002217.1:140000-175000 GCA_017312705.2 Penaeus japonicus
GCTCCCGCCAAGGCTAGCGCCCCGTAGCCTAGCCTAACCTAGCTCCTAACACAGACCCCCTACGGTAAAGATATTCTTTAAGGCCCCTTCGCCGACGCAATACCCCTCCCCCGCCTACCCCTTTGCACCCCCCCTTACAACCCCAGCTGCAACCCCCGGGCAACCCCACAAAAGGCCGTGAGATCTCGTGTGTCTACAGATATGAATGGGGAAGACTAAAAGGGTCGGTGTTAGTGCGCAAGACTGGGCCCGGGTAATGCTATCAGCCAGACTGCGCACCCACCTCCACTGGCTGGCTCCTGACCACTACCCCTTCATTTCTCCCTCTCCTGACCACTACCCCTTCGTCTCCCCCCTCCTTCTCCTGTCCCCTTCCCCTACCCCCTCTCCCTCTTGTCGCTCGCATACCAGCGCCAGGGACATCGAGCGCGATATAAAAAAAATGCCAGAGGAGTTAAAACTGGATCATAATGCAAGATCCCAGTCAGAGCCGCGAGAGCTATATGACACTGTCTAACCCTCCCCTCCCCCCTCCCCTCTCCTCCCCTATTCCTCTCTACTGTTCTCGATAAGAAATGAGACGTGCGGAGAAAATAAAGATTCTGTATTCTGTATGTGTGTGTGTATATATGTGTGTGTGTGTGTGTGTGTGTGTGTGTGTGTTTGTGTGTGTGTGTGTGTGTGTGTGTGTGTGTGTGTGTGTGTGTGTGTGTGTGTGTGTGTGTGTGTGTGTGTGTGTGTGTGTGTGTGTGTTTGTGTGTGTATATGTCTGTGTGCGTGCTTGCGCGCGTTCGCTTGCTTGCTTGTTCCAGTTGTATCACTGGTTATCACTGGCCACACGTGTTGAAACAAAAGCAAGTTGAGGAAGGAGATCTGGAGGAGGAGAGATGAGAAAGTTTAAGGCGAGGAGGAGAAGCAAATAAAAGAATGAAGGAAGGAGGGGAAGTCAAGGGCGGGAAATAAGGAAGGGCGGAGAAGCAGCAGGAGAAGGAAGGGAAATAGGAGAAAGAAGAGAAAAATCTGGGAGCAACGCAAATTAAGTGTCTCGCCCGACCATCTCCTTAGGCCTTGAGAAGCACATCCTCCAGCCGAAACGTCTCCAATTACCTTATCAAAGGCTTCTCCCCACCTTGACCTCCCCTCTCCCCTTCTCCCGCACCCGTCCTGTTTCTCTCCGCCAGCCTTCATCCTCCCTCTCCTACTCCATTCCCCACCGCGTTCCTCTCCTTCACTCCACATCCTTTTCCTTTCTTTTCCCCTCTACAAGCCCCCCCCCCGCCCCCCTTCACCATTCGATTCTCCACTTCCCTTCCTCTAAAAGTCCCTCCCCGTCCACCCCCATTCCCTCCCCCTCCCTTCCCTCCGCCGGCGAACTCGCAGGGCGTCGTGGCGTCGGAGGAGCGTTCCAGCAGGAGCTGCCCTTTGTCCGCGGAGCTTGAAACAGTCCGCAAACATCGGCCGACAAATTAGATTGGAGAAGTTGAGTCTGCTACGACTGCTGGGGGTCGCGCGGTTGGACGGCCTCTCTCTCTCTCTCTCTCTCTCTCTCTCTCTCTCTCTCTCTCTCTCTCTCTCTCTCTCTCTCCTTCCCAACAAGCTGTTTCAATTCCCCGCCTCTCTCTCTCCCTCTCCAAAAGCACTCATCGCCAGCCCCTCAGCAGACGCAGTTTAGTGTGAACAACAAACAAAAGGAAAGAATAAACATTCCCCAGCTACAATTTGCATTTTAATTACCCCGCGAGCCTCAGCATCCTTCTCTCGGCCGGCGCTGCAGTACGCCGCTTCTTCATCTCCGGCTATCCTACCTCCTGCTCCCCCCCCCCCCCCCCCCCCCCCCCTCTCCTCTCCCTCTGCATGACCCCCACCCGTCTGCCCCCTCTCCTCGCTCATCTAATATACATCCTTCTCCTCTCCTGTCCAACAACACTTTCTGCTTCTCTGGCTGAACGGCTCAAGGACTGCAATTCGTGCTGGATGCTAACCGATTCGTCTTTTTTTCTTCTCTCTCCCTTTTTTTCTTTCTCCCTTGTACAAAAGGTCAATGTCACACCACGAGCGCTATGCAAATCTATTCGATGAAGGTTTGTTTAACATTGCCAGGTGCGCGAGCGAGGAAGTTTGGACCCTATTGCCCCGGTGTGGAAGGTCGATCCGGGGCGGGCGAGGCGGCGGGACGCTTGAGTTATCAGTGGTAGGATCTTAATGCGGTGCCGCGCCGATGTATGGAGCTCAGGAGAACGGCGAGGATGCGGGTGCGCACGCGCGCTCGACAGGCTTGCTTTCTTACCCGACGATGATGACGGTTCGACTCACGAACATTCCGGGTCGAACGGGGCCGCCCGCCCAAGAAAGACCTCGTCTGTTGATGTTCGGTTATAAATAGAAAACAAAAAACGTAAATAAAAAAAAGAAAGAAAGAAAAAAAAAACACTCGCTCTCTTACGCAAACTCATTATATATGCTGCCAAGTGTCATCAAGGCTTAAATGAATTATACGCGTTCGTACACACATAAAAAAAAGAAGAAAAAAGTTAGAAATGGAACAGAAAATATGTTAGGTGACATGGGCGGGAGGGCGGAGAACGGCATTAATTGCGAATTCAGTGATGAAGTTCGTGTTTGTAATTCAGTCAAAACTCGATTATCTCCGTTCCCTGACACCTGGGCCGCATGCCCTCATCCCTCTCTCACTTCTATTCCGTCGGGGTTGAGAAAAAGAGAGAAAGGGAGAGGGAGGGAGACGGAGAGAGAGGGAGTGAGAGCGGGAGAGAGAGAGGGAGAGGGAGGGAGAAAGAGGGAGGGAGGGAGAGAGGGAGAGAGAAATAACCGGGGAGAAAAAACGAAACATACAACCACCAAAACCCCAAAATCCCAAGTCATACACACAACCCCAAGTGCACACGAACAGGCCAGTGCTAACTCTCCCGTCGCGGTGCTGGCCCCCTTGCAACGCCCCCTCCCCTCCCCTCCACTCCCCTCCTCTCCTCTCCCCCCTGCAAAGTCGACCTGACAGGAGCTGGACAACAACCCTCTCCCCCCTACCCCCTCCCTCCTACACCCACCGGTAATCCCTTCTCTCTCTGGCCGTGCGAATCAACCGGCCAATCGACCCTTTTACCCTTCAACTCCCCCATCACGTACGCCGTATCGGTGGGGGTCTCCTGCATCTTGTTCAGCCCCCCTCCCCACCCCCCATGAACCCCCGTAAAAAAAAGGGAAAAAAAGGGCAAAGCCTGTTTCTTCTTGTTATGTTTTCTCCCTTCCCCTCACTCTACTTGCGTATAGTTTCCATCGCTTCCTTCTTCTACCTCGTTTATCCTGTTCTTCCTCCTCTCGCTCAACATTTCTTCATCATAGTTCCATATCCTTTCTAATGCAATCTTTTCCCTTATATTGCAAAGTCCTTTCTAGTACAACTCTTTCCGTAAGGGCGAATCTACCATCTTCCTTTCCATCCTCCTTTTATATACAAACTTTTATCTTATTTCCCTCTTGCACATTTCCCTTCTTTTCTTCCTCTCCCTCTTTTCTTCCGCTTTTCCCCCCTCCCCCCCTCTCTCTCTCACTACACACACACGTTCAGGAAATACGCTAAAACAAACATGTAGTAGGGAAATGCCTCACCATCGAAAAAGGAAATGTCCAAGTGAAACACGGAAATGACCCCCCCCCCTTAGCCCCGGTCAGCAGTAGCAGACGCGAAAACACGGACAAAGTTTTCTCGACGGGAAGTGCGTCACTCAAGAGCGTGCTTGCACAACGTGATGCAGCGTGTGTGTGTGTGTGTGTGTGTGTGTGTGTGTGTGTGTGTGTGTGTGTGTGTGTGTGTGTGTGTGTGTGTGTGTGTGTGTGTGTGTGTGTGTGTGGTGTGTGTGTGTGTGTGTGTGTGTGTGTGTGTGTGTGTGTGTGTGCGTGCCTGGGTGTGTGTGATATTTTGTGAAGGCCCCTGGTCACCTGCCATCCCTGGGGACACAATCGGGATCGCAACTAATGCTCTGCCTGGGACCCTCTCTCTCTCTCTCTGGGAGGGAGTAGGAGGGTGAGGGGGGAGCGGAGCGGGAAGGGGAGAGGAGGGGAGGGGAAGGGGGAAGGAGAGAACGATGGAGAGAGAGAGAGAGAGAGAGAGAGAGAGAGAGAGAGAGAGAGAGAGAGAGAGAGAGAGAGAGTGAGAGAGTGAGAGAGAGAGAGAGAGAGAGAGAGAGAGAGAGAGAGAGAGAGGGAGAGAGTGAGAGTGAGAGTGAGAGTGAGAGTGAGAGAGAGAGAGAGAGAGAGAGAGAGAGAGAGAGAGAGAGAGAGAGAGAGAGAGAGAGAGAGAGAGAGAGAGAGAGAGAGGGAGAGGGAGAGGGAGGAAGGAAGGAAGAGAGAGACGAATGAAAATTGGTGGGGGGAGGGGGCAAGTGTAACAAACGCGCAGGCAGACGCGGGACGCCACAGAAAACAATGAAACATTTTGGGAACGCAATGAAAATGAAAAAAGTTTTGCGGCGACTCCTGCCACGGCCGTTTTGCCACAGCCGCCGAGGCAACCTGAGCACGCTTCTTGAATTAGACATTTATAACTTTTACCCGAAGTGAGAAACTTTTGAGTCCGGAGATCGCGGCCCGCCTTCAACGCCGTCCTGCCCTCCTGCTCCTCCTGCTCCTCCTGGCGCGGCCGACTCTCTCGGGTCTTGTATGGCCCCGGCGACCCTTCTATTAGCTGTCTTGGCGTGCTGTCTCTCTCTGTCTGTTTCAATCTCTCTCTCTGTCTCTATCTCTATCTCTTTTTTCTCTCTCTCTCCTTCCCTCTCTCCTACCCCTCCTTCTCTCTTTCTTTCCGTCTGTCTGTCTGTCTGCCCCTCCCCCTTCTCTCTCTCTCTCCCATTCTCTCTCTCTCTCTCTCTCTCTCTCTCTCTCTCTCTCTCTCTCTCTCTCTCTCTCTCTCTCTCTCTCTCTCAGTGTGTATATACGTGCTTCCCAACCCCGAGCCCGCTGTTCCTCCGTTCCCACCCCTCCCCCTCTTCAATTACCTTGTGTACATCATTTGCCTCCTGCGTGTACTCTGTTTAAGGCGCTGTGTACACAGTTTACTTGCTGGTGTGTACATCGCTAATCTATCTGTATACAATTCGAGGCTGGAACAAGAACAGCCAGACGGTAGCTGTTTTACAAGGCACGAAATGGGCATGAAAGTGTTATCATGACAGGAGCAGATGAGGGCGAGATTGGCATGTAACTCGTAATGCCGCGCCACGGCATGCCATAGGTTCCTCACCGCAAATGATCTCTTTATTATTTACATCTCATTTGCATATAAAACTACACGAGAGTAATATAATCGTGTCCAAAGGGAAGTGATAACGGAGCCAGAGAGAGCATAGAAGTGGGAAGCGTATCGACAGAGCTACAACTTTGAGGAAACAAGCAACGAGAGAGAAGATAAGAAATCAATACAAGGAAAATGCGATAAGAAGCGAAAAAAAGTGAGAGAAAAACAAGAAAGATCAGATAATATGGGACTAATAAGAAATTTAAAACAATGAAACAAGGTAAACATAAAACATAATTTTTAAGGACATGAAAAAATATGAGGAAAAATTAAATAAAACATGGAAGAGAGAGAGAAAAAAAATGGAGGCTTGAAAAAACAAATGAAAACAGATGATCACATCGCAGCCATTCTGTGCTGCTGTCGTTGCCCCAAAATCGCTACGCAGAATTAAAGTTCATGTTAATTACTTCAATATGGAGTATAAAGTCTCCAAGGACACAAAACCCACATAAAACAATATATAAAACAAGTGTCCATGACACAGCAAGCACTGCGGGCGAGCACAGGCCACCGCCGTCACTACAACTACGACCAAACCACGCTGCGTCACACACATACTTTCTCTCTCCTCGCCTCCGCGAACACGGCTTTTACCGTCACATTCCCAGAACTCGCGGGACAATAAAAAAGATAAAATCCACTATTTATTCATCCACGGTAACGGGGACTGCTCCTCCTCCCCCATCCATCCATCCTTACCCCCACGCCATCCCCTCCCTGCAAATGACACATGCAACGACACGATTCGCTAATCATTAACATCACGAAGACATCAGAGGTCTGGGCCAATCGCGACGCCTCGGCTGCTTGCTGCCTCATGTGGCAGAACGCATGAATACCGGATTAACATCTCATATGACCTTAAATGATTTGTTTGCCAGCCTAATACCTGCGTTCTTGGGGAGGAGGCAGGGCAGGGGAAGGCGAGGGGAAGGGGGGAGATGAGAGGGGTGGCGGTAATGGGAAGGAGAAGGGGTGGGAAGACGAGGAGGAAAATGGGGATGGGGGTGGGGGTGGGGGTGGGGATGGGGATGGGGAAGGGGAAGGGATGGGGATGGGATTGGGGATGGGGAAAGGGAAGGGGAAGGGGAAGGGGATGGGGATGGGGATGGGGAAGGGGAAGGGAAGGGAAGGGGGAAAGAGCGGGAAGAACGCCAGGAACATGAATATTCTTAACGTGTGCCGCCCTGTTCCCCGTTTTTCTGACGTTATTGGGTTCTAAACAAGATGAGACGCTGGGAGAGGAAGAGCCAACGAAGAAATAAGAGGAGAAATATAAAAAACGAAAAGAATGAAAATAAAAAAACAAGCAAACAAAGACGAAGAAGGAATCGAAGAGAAGGGCGGAACAAGCTGTATGGGTGGGAAAAGGAAAAGAAGTGACTACATAAGTGTCCCCTGGTGCTTGTCCACGCTTTTTGAAAACGAGCGAGAGTCGCCAACACATTGGATTCGTGGAAAGGTATTGCCTGTTACTTGTGATGAATCGCAGTTACTTCTGAACTTTGATTTTGTCGCAGTGCTGATTCACATCCCCGGGAGTGACTATCCTGCAATGTGTAAGCAAAGCTAGTCAGATTTTCTTCTCCGCCCCCCTCCCTCTCCTTTTCTCTTTCTTCCTTCTTTCTCAAGGCGATAATAACCCGTTATCTCTATCCTCATTCGTACGATAATCCAAGAAAATATTTCATCAGGTGACATCAAGACTTAACAAAATCAGTGTGCAATAACTGCAATTGAGCTGAGATAAACGCAATTGCGACGACTAATCAGCACGGAAATTCATGAGGCGGCTAATTGGAAATCTGTGAGTCAGCAGACCACGAAGGGGTGGGGGGTGGGTGGGGGGAGGTCAGAGTCGTGACGTAGCATTGTACGTTCAAGTAATCTGCTCGGGCTGAGTCAGCGCCCAGCGACCAAAAGCACCAGGAAACTGAGTGACTGCCGCGCACGGACGGAAAGGAAAAGCTGTGCGAATTCCCTTGGCAAAAATATCCTGACGAATAAGCGGATGGGGAGAGGGAGAAGTGAGGAGAGAGTGGGCCAACCAGGGCATAATCCGTAATTCGTGTGAGCATAGGCTGATGAGGTTGATATGATACTGCACAAAAAAGCAGGTAAGAGTAGTGTATAAATCGGATTAGTGGAGAGGTGACGGGCAAAATAAAGGACACTAGAGAAAGTAGAAAAGCTATTACAGACGGAGTGGTGTGAATGGTAGAGTCGACGAGGGTCACACTGGTCCGGACGTCAGCGCGTCCCCCTGGCCGGCTGCCACCCGATACACGCGCCTGGGGACCCATTCAAGCTGCCGCCACACACTTTTTCATTTTATCTAGTCGTTCCGTCACATTCAGGACCCGGCGCTCTTTATGACGGAGAATCGAGACAGTTCTAATTCGTTACTTGGCTGGGATAATGAAGGCTTACACGGAAGATTTTCGTATTCTTTGTGATTGAGGGAGGGGGAGAAGTGGCGGCAGCGTTGGGAAGAACTACCTATTCGAGCAAATGTGGAGACAACCCCTGATTTTGATTTTAAAAAATGCCCTAGGGAGAGAAATCAGACATACACGTTACCACGTTATTTTTTGTCATAGTTAAAAGAATTTGGCAAATAATGAATAAATAATTTAACGTTTCAGAGAAAAATAAATAATTTTTATCTATAAAAAAATATAAAACCTGATATCATTGAACGAACAATGATATCTACCTATATCCAAGGAATCTATTGGAAGACTGTTTAAGATTTGAATAGTTCAAGGGCGTGCCGGATTTGGTAAGAAGATGAAAACAAAGGTGGAGGGGGTGGGACTGGGAATCCTACGCTTTGAATAACCATCGAACAACTACACTCAGCCACAAGCACACACTAAAGCCACCCATCCAATCGATCAACTCATCTACCCAACCCCATCCAAACCCCAGCCCTACAACCGACACCATTTCACTGCCTTCGCCCTTACTGGAAACCCTTTCACTTCTCCTTCCCCAGACATATACGCACTGACCGCCACGAGTAAACAAGCGTTACTTATGAATCACGCTGACAGTTAGTATCATTAGGTTCGCTGATGTTGAAGTCAGGACTGGGGGAGGGAGGTGGGGGGAGGAGTGGGGCGAAGGGAGATGGGGACAAGCTTGGATGCAAAGGATGCTACAGAAATGGGGGGTGAAGCTGCAGGGGGAAAAGAAGGATGAGGATAAGAAGATGAATGAGGAAACTGACGATAAGATGATGGCGATGAGGAGATAAGAAGAGAATTTAAGAGGAGGAGGACGAGATCTACGAATTTGTAAGTTCCTGGGATATATAGGAATGTCAAAAAATAGACACTGGAAACATAATCAGCGAAGAACAGATACAGCTGCAAGCGAAGCTTCGTTAACAGAACAAAAGAACAAGAAAACCAAAACAAACAGCAATGGCAAGGAGAGAACGACGGGAAAACGTTCACTTCCCTCACTTAAGCATGATCCTCCTCTTGTTCGGCGTCTGGAAGAGTGAGAGTTAAAATACAGCTGCATGGTGATTGGTCTATATATTCTCTCTTTCTCTCTCTCTTTCTTTCTCTCTTCTTCCTCTTCGTTTTATCTTCCTGCCCTCTTCCTTCCTAAAACTATTTATTCTCTGGACTCTTTCTTCTGCCTGGCCTTGCTGTCCCTTTCTCTGTCTCCCCTTGCTGCCTTCCTTTCTATTGCCTTCGATATCCATCTCCTTCCTTTCCTTTCCCCTCGCCTTTCTCTAGCTGCCCTCATCATCTCTCTTCACCCTTTCTCTCTCTTCCTCTCTCTCTCCTCTCCACCCAGCATCCACAGTCAATGATAATCAAGAGAGCGGCGCTAGTGTGTGCAATGATGACACTGCACCACTTCCTGGCACGGCGCGATGATCTCCGTGATGCAAGTGCGTGATTTATACGAGATACAGAACTTCAAGGCTTGGTGGCGGTCAGTGTCTTCTCAATTTACTTGTGTACTAATCTATTTTATTTCTCCTTATTTTTTCCTCTAGTGTGTAAGTCGTTCGGCTAGTTACTTCCCCCACACACTCTTCGCATCTCTGACGTCCTAAAGCTTTGTGTTTGTTGCTTTTACGCGAAGACATATTACCTGTTCAAGAAAGAGGAAGGCGCCTCTGGCGGTACTGGTAGTGATCGGCCTTGAATGCCTTCGCATGAAAATGGTGGGGACAAGAAAGATGGATCCTGATATGTGTGGCCTTGAAGATTGTTGTGTAAATCGACTGATCTCGAAAAATGCGGCTGAAGATTCAGTACTGAGCAAGCTGAAAAGATTCGCTGAAGCAAGTTGCAGTCAAGCAGGATTGTTATTCGTTAAACGGGGGCGTCCATTAAAAGACGAGGGGGGGGAGGCTGGAGATGGGGGAAGAGAAGTTAAAAGGAAAAGGCGCATATTATAGCAGATGAAGAAGAAGAGGATACAGAACAAAAGACGGCAGAAAAAAACGAAAAACAAATATGCCAGCGGAAAAAACGGGAGAACTAGACCGATCCTGTCCGATTCTCCCCATTTTCTGCTGGGCGAACTGAGCGGGTCCAGTCAGTCAATCGGCGCGATATTTTCATCATCATCTGATCCATCTTTTACGCCTAATGGCGGCCACGCTCAATAACCAGAGATTTTTTCTTGCGACATCACGGAGAGACGAGGCTACTCGAGGAAAGACGGAATGGGCAAAATGAGAGGAGAGGAGTGGGAGAGTGGTGGAGAATCATGAGATGAAGTAGTGAGAGAATGGTAGAGCAGTAAGAGATGAAAGTTAAGAGGACTAGAGACAATGGGAAATACGACAGGGTTTGTACTAGAGGCGTCGCAGGGCGGTAGGGACGTGGCAGGGGTACGGTAGCTCCAGACGTGCTCCCGCCCCCATTCCTCGGTTTTCTCCTCTGTTTATCTTCTTTCATGGGCGCGCTGGGCCATCCACGGCCAGCTGCACGACCTAAGAGACGAATGCTGGCCCATTTACTACCGGGCTTCCTACAACACTGGTAGATCCCTTATCAAGATTGTTGCGGTCACTGAAGCTTCCCTCTCCCTCCCTCCTTGAACCAGCTGCTGTTGCAAATGATAAAAGAGTAAAGAAGAATCATTTTTCAAGATTCTCCTGAATAAAAGAGAGAGAGAGAGAGAGAGAGAGAGAGAGAGAGAGAGAGAGAGAGAGAGAGAGAGAGAGAGAGAGGACAGAGCCAAGACCTCTCCACGGACCTGGGCTGGAGAGGGAGGACGCACGGCTCGTTGGAGGAGGGAAGACGAATCTGCCACGCTTGGGGAATCGAAACCTTGACAAGTGCCGGGAAAACGGTTACCTAAAACATTGCAGAAGATGATGATGATAATCGTGAAAATGTCGGAAAAGAAATATGTTTAAATCATCAAAGAACGTGTGATGACGACGATGCAGGGTGTACGGTTGGGAAGTGAAATGGAAGTGTGGAAGTGGAAGGAAGTAGAAGGGAAAGAGAGGGATAGGTAGAAGAGAAGGAAAAAGGGTATGGGGTTACGATAAGGGGTGGGGTTAGGAATAAGGGGCACAAAGAAGAGAAGGGTAAGGAATAAGGGGCACTATAGGTGGATGGAAGACTGAGGGAAGGAAGATACCCTCCTCTTCCTCCCTTCCCCAAATATTTTAGGCCACCCTACGCTTCACCATCCTCCTCTGGCGCCAAACACCATACCTGTGGAGACACAAAAGACGAGGGTTAGATTGAGAACTGCTTTTTACAAGACATCATATTGGTGTAATCACTAGCACAATCTAAAAGTAGCTATTCACAAAACTAGAGATATTGACATACAGGCAAGAGAGAGAGAAAGAGAAGAGAAAAGAGAGAAAGAGAGAGAGAGAGAGAGAGAGTGAGTGGTGAGAGATAAAGAGAGAGAGAGGAGGGAGATAAAAACAGAAAGAGAGAGATAAAAGGAGAAAGAGAATGATAGAAAAATGAGAGAAAGAGAGAAAAAGGAGAAAAAGAAAAGAGAAAGAGAGAGAGAATCATTACCTTAAAGTCCCGAGATGGGGTAAGAACCATTCTCCCAACCCCATTAGAAGCCACGGCAGCGTGACAGCACCAACAGAATCCATTGTTGTAACCTTATCGACACGAAGCTAAGACAAAGGATGAAAGATAGCCCTCTACCTTCTCCGCCTCCCACGTGGTCTTTCCCGCTCAAGGAAAAGAAAGAAAGAAAGAAAGAAAGAGAGAAAGAAATATATATATATATATATATATATATATATATATATATATATAGAGAGAGAGAGAGAGAGAGAGAGAGAGAGAGAGAGAGAGAGAGAGAGAGAGAGAAAGAGCAGAAACCTCCACCATAAATAAACATCATGGACACATTTGAATACATAGCGAAACGATGAAATAAAAGAAACCCTGGGCCAAACCGCGCCGCCACCGCAGCACACGCACCTGCTATCTTTTTCGTCCCCGTCACATAAATGTCCCATCCCTCCCCCTCTTTTACCCCTCCCCCCTTCCTTTACCCTCCTCTTTCTATCACTTCACCTCTAAACTTTTTCAACCTCTTCACCCCGTCCCCCTCCATCCTCTTCACCCCCCTTTATCTCTTTTTCCTTCTCCTCCCCCCTCATCTTCTCTCCAAGAAGTGTGTGTGACTTGTGGACGACCCGCGAGAGGGAAACCAAGACTGCAACGTGCCATCAATATTCGCTGCGTTGCACAGGTCTAGTCCTCCAATGTTCTGGTCAACCGACACATCCTGCCCTCCCTCCCCATCCCCTTCCCAACGCCCGCCTCTCCTGCACCTCTCCCTACCCTACCCTACCCTTCCCCTCCACAATGCAGACGGTCCTTCGGGATATGAGACCACGCCCACCGATCTGTCCTGTCGGAGGGCCTCCCCTTTCTTATTTCCTCTTCCTCGCCTCGTTTCGAGGGGAATTCTCGGTGATGTCGCACCCTTTTGCTCTTCTTTATTCTGTTGACTTTCCGTTATCTCCATCGCCACGCCTATTCATTCACTTGTGCCCATTCATTACTTTTTTTTTCGCTTCATCTACACACTGAGCGTCTCACAAGCCGTGCGTGTAGTGTGACCTCGACCTCTCGACCTCGAGGTGTAGTAATCTGGGCGGTAAACAACTGACTCGACGCGCCCGTAAAAAACAAGGAGGGGGAAGGGACAGGGAGGGTAAGAGACTCCACCGCAGCCCGACAGAACATTAATCTGGCCGCACACCCCCTTTCCTTTCCTCTACTCGGTCCATTCGCTCACTCACTTTCACTCTCTTAGGGTCCGTCATTATCCTATAACAACCGCAAATTCGCAACTCAATAACAAAAATCACTCCCCTCTCGTTTGAAAAAAAAAAAAAAAAAAAAAAAAAAAAAAAAAAAAAAAAAAAAAAAAAAAAAAAAAAATATATATATATATATATATATATATAGATATATATATATATATATATGAATTTACAAAAAAGGTAAAGAAAAAATCCCAAATTCATTATCGAATTAAAAGAAAAAAAGGTCCCAGAAGTATCTTATGTTGCAGCGTTCGCCACTAATTTTGCAAAGTTGGCTAAGGGGCTTTCCTTTGCCTACCCTCATAACCAAATCAGAATAGTAATAGTGATGATAATTGCAACAATAATTATATCAATCAATTGCAACACCAACAGTAATAATATTGATAATAATAAAACATACAGCTTTAATAAACTAATTTTCAACCCTAGGGACGATGTTTCCATTTCAACCGTGATCAACTAGTATCATAAAATCAATCATATCGGATAATCAGACATCATTTTGTAAGAATGTTCTAAGATATATGAACATATCAACTTGTTTAGTAAAAACTATATTCATCAAAAAAATTACCTCCTTCATCAAACTCGGGTCATTTCCGCCGGCATCTCCCGAGCGCCGAGGCAGAGTCCCGGCGGGGTCAGGGTCAACGTAGTTAGAAGCCAGTAGGGTAAGGTCGATCCCACGTATAAAACCCGGCGGTTGTCTTGGGATCTTTCGCAAGGCGTCGTTATGCGTAAACTTCCCGGAAATATTTGAACAATTTTTGTTTTTAGATGGCTTCGCCCCCCCCCCCCCCCCTCTCTCTCTCTCTCTCTCTCTCTCTCTCTCTCTCTCTCTCTCTCTCTCTCTCTCTCTCTCTCTCTCTCTCTCTCTCTCTCTTCCTCCGTAAAATTTAAAGCAAATACTCATGCTTTTAGATCGCGTGTTCTACTGAGCCTGTGACGTCAAACTTCATTTCTCGCACCATAAAAATAACGCTCAGCCGTAGCATTTAATTCTCTGTCAAATCCCAAGAAGTCACGAACACCTTGTCAAAAAATTAACAACCCTTTGCAAAGTGCAACTCAACAGAAGGACTGGCATGCATAAGAAGAAAAAAACTATAATAAAAAAAGATGAATGCAAGCATAATAACTTATGTTCCTTTGTTTTTCTTCCGATAAAAAGGTTAACTTTAATCCTCTGCATTAAATCAGTTTTCGTGATCAATTCTTTCGATTTTTTCGACACAAAAAAATCACGAATACCGAAAGCGATAATGCATAAAAAAACAAGAACAAAGGAACAACGAAAAAATGCCTTTAAGAAAATACAAACACCACACACACTTATATCTTCCCTTCGACCTTCACAAATCAAAACACATCTTCGACAGTCGACTTAAGGTTCCAGAAAGTTCGGTTTTCCCGATACTTCACGTTATGGGCTGGATTATCGGACAGCCGATGGGGAGGAATGATAAGAGGCAATCAGCCCGGCAATTATGACGGACATTTACGGGTACATAAGATAAACAACGGCCATAAAACACGATTGCAATCACAGATATAATCCAACAACAACAATCATTATAACTCTTGACAAAAATAGTCTAGTTCCAGATAAGACAAAGAAAAAGGGAAAAGAAGAAGAAAGTACGCATAATTACAGCATGATGCATCACGAGAAATAAAATACGCCGTCGGGAAAATAAATGACGGTGATTAAGTTGTTAAAATGCTAAATTAATCCTCTCAATTTCCCTCAGCCTCTGTTACGTAGATTAACGTCGCCTGACCCCCTTCTATCTCTCCCCCTTCCCCTTCCCCTTCCCCTCCCCCTCCTCTTCTTCTCTTCTCCATCCTCCTCCTTCTCCTCTTCTCCCTTCTCCTCCTTTTCCTCTTCTCCCTCCTCCTCCTTCTCCTCTTCTCCCTCCCCCCTTCCCCTCTCCTCTCCCCTTCCCTCTCCTCACCCCCATCCCCTCTTTTAACTCTTTCCCCTGTCAATGCTACGCCCCATTACCTATCTGCTGAATCCCATTTCCCCTTCCGTGCCTCCCTCTCTAATTCTCCTTTCTCTCTCCCTCTCTCTTTCTCTTTCCCTCTCTCTTTCTCTGTCCCTCTCTCTTTCTCCCTCGCTCCCTCCTCATAGACCCCATCATTCCCCTCCCCCCTCCCGCCCCACCATTCCCACGGGCCGCCCCCTCCCGCCCGGCCCCTTCTCCAGCTCGCGGCACCTGGCATCGAATCAGATACATTACCTGTCGCGGCCCAGTGTCAGAACGTATAAGAGGAGGAAAAATGGCCTTCTTCATTGTCCATTGCTCACGTCAACTTGCTTCCTGCTTAGTGGAGGGGCGGGGGATGTGTTGGGGAGGGAGGAAGGGAAGGAAGGAAGGAGAAGGGGGGGGTGGAGGAGGAGGGGGAGGGAGAGGGGGAGGAGGAGGAGGAGGAGGAGGAGGAGGAGGAGGAGGAGGAGGACGATGTGAGAGACGGGAAGGGAGGAAAGGAGGAGAGATGGAGAGGAGGTGAGAGGTGTGGAGTGTGACGAGTGTAAGGATGTAGTAAGGCTGCAGTGGGCGTGTGAGCGACTGAGTGAGAGCAAGCGAGAGAGCGCAAAAATATAATAATGATAGTATACTTCTAGAACTACTACTCATAATAGCAATAATAATGATTACCCTCGCCACTGGTAACAATCATTGACAATGATACGGAAGAAAAAATTAAATAAATAAATAAATGAGACCGAAACAGCATAGCAAGGTGGCGAGCGCGCCCAACCTATTACATCGCCCTCACGAAACTGGCATAATCTTGCCCACCCATTAGACAGGGGCACGAGAAGGGCTTCTGGGCGGGGGATGAGAAAGAGTGGGCGGGGCAGGGGAGGGCAGAGGAGGGCAGGGGCGGTGTTTTGGGCAGCCAGGCGTGTGTGGTAGTAAGACGAAGGAGCAGTCTGCAGGGAGGGGTAAGTGTGATGTGAGGCAGGGGGAGGGCAAGGGGGGGGGGGCACAGGGAGAAAGGAAAGAGGAGGAGATAGTTACCAAATGGGTATGGGGGAAGAGGAGAGAAAGGGTGCCAAAGGGATGTGCCAGGAGGGGGTGATCTAAAGGGGGTATGGGCGGAGAGTGCCAATGGAGCGTGCCAGCCGACGCCCAGACTGGTCACCATCATGCCCCGGTCAATACCAGAGCCACAATCAGAGTGCACGACGCGACGCACACCACACACACACACACATACTCGACTGTCTGGCACATGTCTGCTCGCTTCGATGTTTATCCTCGGCGACTTCCAGGAGCTTTAAATAAAACATCCGACGGTTCTGAACTCTGTCAAGTGCGTCATGGATGATCACGTCTCACACACACATACATGCATACATAGACGAACACACACACACACACACACACACACACACACACACACACACACACACACACACACACACACACACACACACACACACACACACACACACACACACGCCTCCCGCGTCGTGGCACAAGCGCTCTATTTGCGTCGATGATGAGCGAGGCGTCGCGTCGTACAGTAACTGCCGTCAAAATTGTCCCAAGCCGAGCGCTCTTGCCCTTGCCAGAACACGACCCTCCGAGGCATCGCACGACCTTCCCTTGGAGGAATCGCGGTCGTGCAGGCGTGCAACGTGGGGTAGGGTGGGGGGGTGATCGGGGGGTAGGGGAGTGGGGGGGAAAGAGGAGAGTGCGGGGATGGTGTTGGGGGTGTGTGCGGTGGCAAGCGTGGGCACGTGCCCCGACCACTACCCGCCCAGGACTAGCGTGTCTTGTTTCTACCTCTTATTTTGCGCTCGTGTCCTGCTCCCCCTTTCCCTCCCTCCCCTTCCCCCTTCCCCCTTTCTCCTCCCTATTGTCCTCTTTCCCGCCCCGCTCTGCTATTTCACCTTTTCTTTCTCTGTCCTAATACCTCTCCACTCTCTATCATCTCCTTTCCGAAAGGAAAGGATGAAACACATAAAATGCATCTCAAAAAAAAGGAAATAGTAACGAGATAAAAAACAACAACAACAAAAACCGACTCCCTCACACCAGCCGTTGCTCTCTCTCTCCCTTGCTCACAAGAAACTCCTCGCCTCGCCACTCACAATCCTTTATCCAAGTTTTCATGACACGAACTCCTTCTCTAACCCCCTCCCCCCTCCTTCCCTCCCATCCCTCACATCCCACCCCGCTCACGCGATTCCATTTCACGCCTAAGAAAGCTCATTTTTTCCATCTCTCTTTTCTTGCCCTTCGACTACCAATCACTTCGGCGTCTCCTTTGCATTAGAGAGAAAAGCTTCGTCCTTACGCCAACGTCCTCACCCCGACCCGCCCTCCACCTCCCGATCAAGATCCAGATCCAGGTCCCGTCCCCATCTCCACCTTCCCTACCTCTCCCCTCCCCTAGCCCCACCCACCCACCCACCCAACCCCCTCTTCCACTTCGCTTTTGGTGAAAATTTCTTGTGATATTAAACAAGAGCAAAGCTTCTGTTTGATCCCTTTCAATGACGCTTTTCAGCATCCATGCACATACCACGGCACACACTCTTAAGACAATCGATGGGCTTTAATTAAGACATAAAGAGCCGATTGGGTAAAGCAAGAGGTCACTGGGCTGAGAAAGCTACGGCCTAAGAAGGCGCGGAAAGAGGGGAGGCGGGGAGAGAGTAGAAGGGAGAGGGGGGGGGGGGAACTGGAGCAGCGCTACCTGGATGATGGAGCAGCTGATAGTGAAAAGAAGGAACATGCTCCCACTCCCCTACACTACCTATCCTCCCCCCCCATATACTCTTTTCTGATCTACTGCTCGAGAAAGTCGACGTCAGCTGTGGCTTATCAATTCTCTACTCTTTCCCTCCTTTCTATCTTTCTCTTTTACTCTCTCTCTCTCTCTCTCTCTCTCTCTCTCTCTCTCTCTCTCTCTCTCTCTCTCTCTCCCTCTCTCTCCCCCCCGGCCCGACATGACGCAAAGATACACGCAGCGACCTCGAAGAACAAAACACCACAGACATGGACCTCTAAGCCAAAAAATTCCGAGTCCAAGGTCATCGTGACTTATTCAAGCGACAGACACACACACAGACAAAGACGACCTATATGCATTTTACACCCAGAGTATTCCGAGTCGTTCCACCTCTCCCCTCCTCTCTCCCTCCACCCGGCCCGTGTCATACTTCGTAAGGCGCGAGGAGATGAAGAGAGAGGCGCTGGGGGGGGGTTAATGCTTGCTACTAACTACACAAGCAAGAACCAAAGAGATATTAACTGCTTTCTTAATTATGCGAAGAAGTGCCGGTGGTGGTTTCTGGAGACTCTCGAGGCAGGGTCGCAGGAGGAGGTCGGAGAGGAGAGAAAGAAAGAGGGAGAGAGAGAGAGAGAGAGAAAGAAAGAGGGGAGAGGGAGGGAGAGAGAGAGAGGAGAGAGAGAGAGAGAGAGAGAGAGAGAGAGAGAGAGAGAGAGAGAGAGAGAGAGAGAGAGAGAGAGAGAGAGAGAGAGAGAGAGAGAGAGAGAGAGAGAGAAAGAGCAAAAGGGGACGAGCAAAGAAAGAAAGACTGAAGGGAAAGAGGAGGGAGTTAAACAGAGAATTGCAAATTCATTTCCTGAGAGACTCGCAAGTCAAGGTTTTATCTGCAAACTTGTTGGTCCGCGTAATTAGGTCCTCGATCATACGTCGCAAAAAAATCTTCGAAACCCAAAAGATGGAGAGAAAGAGACTGAGAAATCGAGCGAACGAGGGAGAGAAAGAGAAAGAGAGTGAGTGAGTGAGAGAGCGTAAGGACCACCAATTCGTATTTACTGTGGAGGTGGCCTCATGCACAGATACCAAGAGGAACAGAGAACGTCATGCATGTCTGGAGTGAGACTGCGTGGGGTCAAGTGCAATAGCAATCATGCAAAGTTGCAGCAAACCTTCCAAGTTCCTTCTCACTCCTCACTTCTTCTCCCTCCTCCCTCCTTCCTCACATTTCTCCTCCCTTCTCCTCCTCACTCTCCCCCCGCCCCCCACAACCCTTACCTCACTGGGCTGGCGAGTAAATAACATGTGAGGGAGAGAACATTTTTGCATTGCCATCGCCGTCAACTTTCTTGATTGGTAGCGAGACTTTAACGCATCCGAGTTCACCGGCAGTTAAAACATGCAAATAAATCTCCCTAAATGCCGCTCTGATTTTTTGCAAGAAAAAAAAAGAAGACACAATGAAGAATAAGAAGAAGAACAACAAAAAAAGATTTATTGCATGCAAGCGGCCAGGAAAGGAGGCGAAGAGGGGGCGTTAGGCAGCAAATTTTTCTTGCCGAGCAATCTGCTGACGCACAACCATACCGTGCGAGTGGAAGCATTTATCAGTCGTGCAACCGTGCAATATCGCCCAGTGCAAGTTTTAGCCCCCAGCCAGCTTTCTCCTCGCGATGACAGTGATGTGACCACGAGGAGAAAGTGTCTACACGTATTCCGCTTTATCTATCCAAGACATCGTATCATCTACCTTCAGTCTTCTACCTATCCTTCACTCCTCACCTCTCTTTTTTCTTGATTGCTGTGCCGCGTCATATGAACCATATTGTCACAACGATCCCGTTTTTCTCTTCATGTGAAAATAATGATTGAAAAATATTTATGAGTGAGAGATGAAAGAGAAGAAGAAAAAAACGAAACGAACAAAATAAAAGACGTTAAACGACTCACATTCTCCCTCTCCCTCCCTCCCTCCCTCCCTCCCCTCTCCCTCTCTCTCTCTCTCTCTCTCTCTCTTTCTCTCTCTCTCTCTCTCTCTCTCTCTCTCTCTCTCTCTCTCTCTCTCTCTCTCACAGACAGACACAGACACTCACATGAAGTCTTTGTCCCTTTACGACTCCCGACTTTATATCAGCTGAATTCATTAACAGGGAAGAGAGGATGGAGAAGGAGAAGAAAGAAGAAGAAGTAGAAGTAGAAGAAGGGGAGGAGCAGTAGGAAGGAGAAAGAGGAGAAGAAAGAGGAGGGAGAGGAGGAAGGGGAAGAGGATGGGAATGAAGCAGAGGAGGAGGAGGAGAGGATGAAATGGCGAAAGAAGTAGGAAGAGTAAGAGGAAGAGGAAAGAAGAGCGAGATGGAGAGTGAGGGAGACGGAAGGAGGGAGTGAGGGGGAGGGGGGCGCAATGGGCTATGCATTCACAGCTCGATTAAAACGATGCCATTTCCACAAATGACGAGGGACACAAACAGGCAGGAGAGCCAACGCGGAAGCACGGTAAATCCGACCATATGGACACTTATCGCCTTAAGTTCACAATTAAAATAATGAAGACACTTTCTTTCCCCTAATAGCCAGTACTCCATTTAATGTAGAGAGAGAGAGAGAGAGAGAGAGAGAGAGAGAGAGAGAGAAAATGTGTGTTTTACCCCTTTTTCAGCCTTTTCGAAAATATCTTTTTTAAAAATACAGCCTACAAAAGCGGCGCCAAAAAGCGTTTACCAGCTCTAAAAACGGCCTTTGACGGCGGCAGAAAATGACAAAAGCGGCCGCAATATTGCACTGTTGTGGTATAACGCAAAGTTAATACAACTCCTGTCAACATTTCAATTAAACAAAGGCTCTCAGCTTCGGCATCAGGATGGCATAATGCGTTCACAATGTCAAAGCGGGAAGCGAGATGGAAAGGAAGAGGCAAGCCGGGAGGGAGAGGAAAAGCTATTCTATCAATATCTTACTCCTGTCTGTATACTTTCCTTCCTTTTCTTTAGCTCTCCTTCTCCTTCCTCTTCCCCCTCTCCTCTTTTTCCCTTCTTCGCCCCTTTCTTCCTTCCTTCCAACTTCCCTTTTCTTTCTTTTCTCCTACCTCTCCCTCCCTTCCTTTCTCTCGTCTCTCTTCCTATTCTCCTACCTCTCCCTCCCTTCCTTTCTCTCTTTCTCCCACCTCTCCTTTTCTTCCCTTTAGCCCCTCTCCACCTCGGAAGTGGCGCTCCACTCGCGTCCGACCGGATCCCATGAGCATCGTCTGTCCTTCGGCCCTGCGACACTTGACTGGGGCCTTCCTTCCATTACCTCTCGTGACCCACCTGCTAGCGAGGGCGGGGCAGGAGAGAGAGAGGAGGGGAGGAGGGTGTATGAAGGGCGGGGGGGGCAGCGAAGAGGTAGTCTTAACAAAGTGTTATTGATATATATTACATTACTCGTACTGCTCGCGGTACATGCCGGCGGAGTGGCCGTATGCAAATCCAGGCTCAGGGAGAGAGAGGTTGGGGATGGAGGAGGGGGGGGGGGGGCGTCTGCGCAGCAACAACAAACGGCCGGTGATGATGCAAGGAATAGGCGGACTAGAGTATACGGTGGACGGATTTGGTCGTGACCAAGGCGCCTGTCACAGGCGGGTGTCACCAACTACCTCGCCGACAACCGAAACCACCATTTCTCGTGCGTGTGAGGGCAGGCTTAATTCCCCCGGCGTAGCAAGTGCAATCGCGACCGTCGCATTCAGCGGCACCGGCCGGCCCCACGCAACCCCCACTCAACACAGCGGGGCAGATCATGTCGCGTGACAGCGAAGGCGACAACTCGACAGAAAGAGAGATGAGAGAGAGACGGCGACAGCGCGGGTGAGGACCGACGCCCGTACTCGATCGACGGCGTAACTGGAGTAGAAAACAGGTGATCGCGGGCGGGCGGAGGTGGTCGCGCGCGGCATACTAATGGCCGACCGCAACGCCGCCTCCGCACTCTTCCCTCGCAACGCACTTTCTCCTTTCCACAAAACACTCGTTCACTCGCCTTCCTCTTCTTCTTTTCTCTTCGCTTTTCTCCCCCTACACCCCCCCCCCTTTCTTCCTCATTCTCTTCCCTTCCTTCCTCTCCCCTTCCTCTTCGCTCTCCTGCTCTCCTTCCCCCTTTTTTCTTCTTTTTCTCCTACTTCCTCCTCCTCCATCTCCTTCTTTTCTTTTCGAATGGCTCCTCCCCGTCAGGTGTTTCCCTTCACTGCCGGCAGCATAAACTCTCGCCGAGGAAAGTCTTTAAGAAAACCCCTTGACACGCCTCGCACAACTTGCACCGACAAACATGCCACCTCACGTCCATGCGAAGGGCGGGGTAGGGCAATGGGCGGGGCACTCCTGGCACTCCTGCAGAGAACCGTAGGTAGTGTTGGCAGTTAGAATTAGACCCCTATCCCCCCACCCTCCCCCTCGTTCATCAAGTGCCGGGGGGCGAAAAAGAGAAATCCCTCGGGGAAATGCGGAAGTCGACCGGTAATGTATTCATGGGCCTCGACATCACTTTCGTTATTTTTAATTAGTTCATCTCTTCTTTTTTCACATTTTTTTTAAGCAGCGTGACCTCCCTCCCATTGTGCCGCCGCCCTATATCCCCCACTGGCACCGCTTCTCCTATACATGAAGATCCCACGTCTTAAAAGAATTTTCTCCTCGATACCCTTTGTATTCGCCCAAACTCAAACCTTAGAATCTATTGCATTCAGCATCCTGTAACAAACGAAACAAGAATTTTCTCAACTGTAAATCTTAGAAACGGAACATGGCTCCCTCCCTCATCTCCCCCCCCCCCCTTTCCCTAAGAACCTCGAACCAATAAACAAAGCAATCATGGCATTAGCACCACTCGCCCTGCATCGTCACCGCTGGAGCACAACCTGGAACGCGTCCAGCCTGCGAGCAGCCTTCCTCCCATCGTAGAGAACGGAGGCCCGACGCCCGCAGGGGGTACTGCACAGGGCCCTCTCGCTCCCCACGTCGCAAGGCGTATCAGCCTGATCATGTGATAATCCACCGGGGTTGTTCGACATGCCGGAACACGGGGGAGCGACGTTGCTACAAGGTACAGCGACTTCCAATGGGCAAGTAGAACCGACAGATAAAGCGGCAGACACGTGTACACACGCACATAAAGAGGCATGACGGCATATAATCTTTAAAAAAAAACGCAGGCAAAAAATGGAAAACTCGAATCCTCGAAACCAACACGTTCTCCCTCCGGCGGTCAACCTCGTGTAATAAGAAAGTAAAACAACATGCAGCGAGCATCAGACATGGTATCTCCAGCAACTCTCTGACCTTCTACAGATTCTTTCGCATCGAGGCTGCCACACTTCACACCCTCACCCTTATCCTCACCCTCGCCCTCACCCTGGGAAGCCTGTATCACTTGCATTCCGCGTTGCCACCTCACCACTTATCCCTTCGATGCCGCACCGACCTATAAAGTTCGGTCAATACTTTTTATGTTTGTGGGCCAATATGACAACATGCTGAACCAAATCTTCGTATGCATAAAAGGTCAACTAGAATGCAGACACTCGCACACACGCACACAAGGACACATACACATCTATCTTTCCTACGTCCGTTATATGACAAAAAAGTACAGCAATGCTAGTGAAAATAATGGAAGTAAAAAAGTAATAAAAAGATATGCCCAAAGTGTTGCTCGACCTGCAATCACTGGCACTTCCTCCAGTCAACAATATAAACTTGATATCAGTTGTCATCATTCCGAATGACTTTCCATCGACCCTTGCATGACCTCTTGGGGACACTGCTTGTCTCAATGTGACCTTGCGCCCCTCCCTGTAACCTGCTGGGTGAGGGGGGGGGGGGAGGATGGATGTTCCCCTCCAATTTACAGCTTGGGTTCGGCATCAAGTAAATTATATACATTCTAGTCCTCGTCAACATGGTATTACGTCTGTCACCCTTGGAGAAATAAAATAAAAATGGAGAGAGAGAGAGGGAGAGAGAGAGGACGCACTTTCTCAACATGAAGGTAGTTCCTTATCTGCGACATATCGCGTCCCAAACCAGTGACCTTCGATGCCCTATTCTCACATACTATTTCTTTCCTTCTTCTTCCGTTGACTTCTAACGACCTTGCGGCAGACGTGATTTTCCCGAACGTGGCGGATTTTCCCGTAGAGTTCTCGCCCCTTTCCCCAAAGCCGGCCACCCACACCTAAAAAAACGCCCCGAGGAAGTATGGGGAGGGGGTCTCGACCGCACTTTAGGGACGCCCCTACAAGGTCCCCGACTTCCCTTATCCCTAATCCCTAATCCCTAATCTCCGACTCGACGAAGGCTAACAGCTTGAATGGCAGCGGTGACCATGATCCTCAAAGAGCTGAGGCGTTTATCTGATGACGAGGTCTAAAGGATGCAGATTATTTTTTTCCTCACTCTTTCGTTTTATTTCTATATATATTTTTTCTTCTCGGAGAAATTTTTGATGGAGAAGGGGGGGGGGCGTGGAATAGGAACGCAGGAAAGCATCATGCAGGAGGGTCTTATAAATACCCTTCGCATTTTCACTCCGACTGCACTGCATCACTCATCGTCGTCATCATTCCCATCGACAACCCCCCCCCCCCTTTACCCTGCTCTCCCCCCTGTAACCGCGAGGTAAACAAACAACCCCGAAATAAACGATAAGTAAACAAACAAATGAGCCTTCTTGGCGAGGGAACATTTATCAATCAAGAAGATGAAGCAAGAGAGAGAAATTGAAGGCCCGCGTGTTACCAAGGGGAGAATTAGCAACAAGGATAAGACTGTGACGAGACAAGAGGTGGGCGAAGAGGAACGAGGGAGGGGAGATGAAAAGAGAATGGGGGAAAGGAGAGAAGAAGGGGAGAAAGGAATAGAAAGGGGGAGGAGAGAGAAGGAGGGAAGGAGGGGAGAAAAGAGAAAGGGGGACAAGGTGAAGAAGATGAGGGAAGGGAAAAGGAGGGGAAGGAGAGGGGAAGAGAGAAGTAGGGGCAGGAGAGGAGAAGAAAGAGCGAGAGACGAAGCGGAAAGAAGGGAGAAACGAGACAAGGAAAGGAGAGACAGAGAAAGCGGGGATACGCGATTTAAAAAAGGAGAAAGGGAGAGAAGGAAGATGGGGCTCCCATCAAGCCCCTTCATCTCCTTTCTTCCGCAATCCCAATAACCCCCCCCCCCGCCACCTACCCCGAGTGGGTGTCTCTGTGGTCTCCCTAAAACAGACCCACAAAACTAACTAACAACAAAGCGAGATAAGTGTCACACAAATCGCCCCCAGTTATGCACTAGACGCCGAATATTGTATGGGTTTTAGGCCTGCGTGCGGGTGGGAACCCTCCATTAGTGTCACAGAGCGGATCGGGGCAGGGCAGGAAGGAGGAGGGGGGGAGGGGAAGGGTAGGACGACGGATAATTAGATAAATAGGGATAAAGACAGATGGATGGTTTGACATACAGAAAATTAGTTATGAAAGAGAGGGAGGGAGAATAAGGGCAAAGGAATGTGAATGTGAATGTGAATGTGAATGTGAAAGAGAATGAGATAGATAGATAGAGAGAGAGAGAAAGTGTATAAATCATTACTTCCAATGAACTGGCCAAACACATCGTTTATATCTTTAAAAACATCCTTCAGCGTAAAGTCGTGGCATATTTTTCGCTCTTGCTCTGACAGTAGGACAGTTGACAATGAAGAAGTGCTGTTTTTTTAAATTCATGTGCTACGTGAAAACACGCACGTCTGTAATACGAGGCATATCAAGACTTGCTCTGCCATCCATTAATCAGCAATACTCCTCTACATACTTAAACAAACAAACACACAAATAAACAGAGAGAGAGAGAGAGAGAGAGAGAGAGAGAGAGAGAGAGAGAGAGAGAGAGAGAGAGAGAGAGAGAGAGAGAGAGAGAAAGAAAGAAGAGAGAGAGATTCACACGATCTCATCCATCACTTGAGTCACTTTTCCCCGCGCAACAACCCCTCCCGGCTGGTTCCCGTCGCATCCAGCAGCATTTATCTTGCAAGCAGCGAAAATGACAATTGTCCACCTGACAGCAACACCGCGCAGATAAGCCCTACAAGTTGATATGTTAATCTAAGGCGGCGTGAGGGCAGGCAGTGTAGCCACGTCCGGCGACACCCCCACTCCATCCCTACCCCCCTGGCCGGTGCTACCAACTGTGCCAATCGAGACCAAACCAACGCCACCACACTGCGCTATCTGCATGCCCGTCACTCAGGCCTTTTGGGAACGCTTTTATGCACCATCCGCCGGGATACACGCGCGTATGTGCTATAAAACCTCCCGGATTATCTAAATGGACATCACTCTTCCAGAGACACAACTGCCTCTTCCTGTTCCTTCGCCGGAAAATGGTTTCGTTTCATCCCACGGAAGCAAACCAAGAAATATAGAAAATACAATAAATAAAAAGAATAAACACGAACCCACTAACGAAATTTCGCTTCGTCCCAGAAAAGTGCCAGCTCAACTCGCCTTAATGCACGCCCTTTCAAAGAGGCGCCTGTCGTGCTTTCTTTCACCACCTGATTCGCCCTCGTCTCCTCTTGTCTTTGGGTGGGCGTAGGGCTACCGAGGGAGCAGGTGATAATGGAAGCTTTTAGCAGCTCGCCGTCCCGCTACCCCCCTACCCCACCCTCTGCCCCCTTTGGTCAGCGCCTCCCATATTCGTCTGGAATCAATCAGCATCTTCCACGCAATCGGGGTCACACTTGAGCTCGGAGTGTGGTGCTGCAACGCGCTCAAGGGCGAGGCATTTCTGGCGCGGCATCGAGGCCTAAGGATAGCTTTCACTATTTGCTCTGCGTCACGGAAGCCCAAGAATATAACGAGCCCCGACGACCTTCTCTACATACATCGTGGCAAAAGCACTTCCCTAGCCTTTGCTCGCCGGTCATTACACACTATAAATACTCCCTTCATTCATGCTTGCTTCTCACCCCTTCACTTCCGCTTTCCTTCTTCACATTGATAAACACCCTCGCAGTCCAAGCACACTCACCCACTCTTTCCCCCAGCGCCTCCCCCTCGGTATTCAACTGCGCCATTCATCTTTCGAGTTTCCCCCCTCAATATTTCGAAGCCATTCCAACCCTTCCTCTACTCAACAAATAATGAGAAGCATAAAACGATGATAAAGGGCATATGAAGCCAGCAACAAACGTGGCCAAACTACCGCTATCCATCACCATAAACAGTTAATATCATTTTTTGTTTTTGTTTTTATTTTAATCATGACGTGATCTCCATCCCGGCGCCTCTATCTTCCTCACGACCAACTCAGTGAACGGCCATTTTCTTCGTTTCTTCTTCTTCTTCTTCTTCTTTTTCTTCTTCTTCTTCTACTTCTCCATCCTTTCCCCTCTTTCCTCAACCCCCCTCCCCACCTCCCACTCACTCTAGATCGAGGGCGAGCGAGGAGAGAGACAACGGGTTGCGGTCTGAGCGTGGCTCGTCTGCGGCAATCAGTGTAAACGCGGCGGCGGAGATGGTGTTAATTTCCAGTTCATTAGTCCGAACGCGGAGAGCCTCCAGCGTAGGCCTAAACTACGGCTCAAGTGAATTCCAGCACGGACTGAACACGACATGAACTGCTCTTCGAGTATTAGACATGATCTTCCTTGGAATTTGCATAAATAGAAAAAAATGACACCATGCCTATCACAAGACCGTGTTTTTCTCCGTCTCCATTTTCGTCTTGCATTACGTCTCGAGGGATCGACTTGTACCGCTAATTGCTTTGACTGAGCACTACATTAACCCTTCACCCTCAAACCCTTTCAATCTCGAGGGTGACGCGCGTACACTCTTCTGCTTCAACGCGTCTGCTCTTTCTTGTGCCCCGAATCTTCTTCTATCACTACTTTTTGCGTCCTCATCTTTATAATAATTTCTCCACGATTGCTAGAACACCCCTAAAGACTAGGCCTTGCTCCTACCCCTTACAAGGTCACCATAGGCAGAGTGTCGTGTCATGTGTTTGTGTGTCAAACGACACGGGTGTCATCCAGGCGTGACCCATCCATCACGGCCGACAAGGTCATCACAAGGTATCCACTCACTCATCCCTTGGTATAATGCTACCCCTTCGGCCGTTTCTACATAATTCACATGCCCCCTCCCCCCTCTCCCCCCCACCACCACTCCTAACAAACGCCAACAATCTCCTCTTCCCTGTTTTCTCCTCTTACCCTTCTCCCTCTGCCCCCCCCCCCCAATGCAAATCCGATATCACCTGTCAGGAATTCCAATGGCACTGTTGCCTCGGCTCGGCGGTCGATGCCATCCGTGGTATTATAACGCGGTTCAATCACTCGAGTGCCATTATATCAGTGGATATGGCCCACATATTTTACATTACGGATGGGCAGTAAATAATCCGAATTTGCGTCCAACAATGTGGCTTATCGCAATAGGAATTTTCGTTAAATATATATACACATATACAGAGTTTGAGCCTCATGTGCCTGTGTGTGTTTGTATGCAAGCAGTTATACATTTCGTGATATTGAATAAAAATATCCAAAGACGAACGTTTCTTCCACCCTTCTGGCGACGGTCAAGCGAGGTGAATACGGGGGTTAAGTGGCCACTTCCTGTGACGTCATCGTTTGTTTGTGACGCCGGGCGAGGTCAAAGGGCGGCCTGAGGTCTCGGGGCTCCAGTGGGGTGAGCGTTGCGGCGGAACGATTTTGTTTACGGTCGACCCGAAAATGGCCGCCGACGTGAAAGACGGAACCCGACTGTGGTTTCCGAGCACGGAGCGACGCCCGCCTACCACGGAGACGAAGGTTCCGCTGCGCACTTGTTCGGCGTCTGGGAAGTCGGTGATTCTGGCACTGAGAGAGACAGTAAAAATGAGAGGAAAAAAAATCACGCAAATAAAGCAAGCTTCGCAAAGGACATGTACTCGGCTTCCTGCAGATCAAACACTATTAGGTCTTCTTATTGGAAGGCACACGTCGGTACTAGCTTCCCTCCCTCCCCTCCTCTTTCTCTCTTTCTCTCTCTCTCTCTCTCTCTCTCTCTCTCTCTCTCTCTCTCTCTCTCTCTCTCTCTCTCTCTCTCTCTCTCTCTCTCTCTCTCTCTCTCTCTCTTCGTCTTACTTCCTCCCTCTCTCCTCCCACTTTCCCTCTTCCTTCTCTCCCTTTGCCTCTCGACCTAGCCTCCCCTTCGCCACGTGACCCTGCGGTTGCCCTTCCAGCCATAACAGCCGACGATTCCCAAGATGAAAGCCTGGAAAGCCGAGACGCAACGACTTACTCGTACCATGGCTGGAATGACGGAGTGTCCACGGAGTGCAACATACCTGGATGAGAAAGAGGGAAAATGAATTAGTAAGAGATAAAAATGAGCTTGCAATACTATATAGTCTCAATATAAGTGAGGCTACTATTCTGCTATTATTCTTCATTAGCACAAACACAGGTATCAAGGGTATTACATTATCTTCAATTCACCAGGCTGATAAATGCAGGTATGGGTAAAGCAGGGAAAATACCATTACTCGTAGCAATTTCCTGCCTCGACAGAATTATCAGATTTATTCAATATTTATTTACCCATCTGCCCCATACTCATACTCTATTTATTTTGTCGGTGTGAGCTATTTCATTGTTTATTCAAACAGCAATTAAAAATTTCTGAGGTTATCGCGGAATGTTATCGCGCAGGCACTTGACCTCAGCTGGCCCAAAGATTTCTGACGCCACCATACCCTTCACCCCTCACCACCTACCCATACTCCTGGGACCACCCACACCCGTGCGCTCCCCACCCTAATCCCACCATACGCCCATAACTCTCTAAGGCCGTAAACTCGCCACCTGCGCCCACTCCGGAGAAGGTTACAGCTGCAGTCCCGAGAGAAATACATTCCTCCCACAACAAACACCCGAGATAACAACCGCTATCTTGTCTTTTCTAGACTCTCACCAGGGACTCCTCATCGCAGGTGTCTTTACACACCTGTTTTGTCGGTTACCAAGCACCTGCTCGATGATGTGCGCCTCGCGCGTGTGAATCGTGCCGGTTATAAAATCATTGATCTCTCTTTGACTGTCTGTCTGCCTGTCTACCTGTCTGGTTGTCTAAGAGTATCTGCACCCCCCCCCCCCTGTCTCTCTGTCTCTCTCTCTCTCTCTCTCTCTCTCTCTCTCTCTCTCTCTCTCTCTCTCTCTCTCTCTCTCTCTCTCTCTCTCTCTCTCTCTCTCTCTCTCCCTCCCAAGTTCCTTTCTTCCTCCCTCTCCACCTCTTTTCTACCTCTTTCTCTATTTTCTCCTCACCCCGTCGTCTTGAGACTCGCGGGCAGGCAGCAGATGGCCCGAGGAATCTGCCATGTCTTCCCATCAAATTAATCCCAACGACCCTTTTTCAACGACATAATCGTCCTGTCGCCCCGACAAGCGGGTCGTACGAGCTGATGTCATGTACGGGGTCGTGTCAAGACCATGACACATCACGCCCACGCCCCCTATCCACTCGCGTCTCGAAGGAGCCTCAAACGCCGCCCACCCGCCCTCGAACCCCACCCGCTGATATATGGAAAGCACAACAGCTGACGTCTCTCACCGAGGCACCGTCCACACATTAATTAGTCGGTCCCGTCACACTAATTAAAGCCTCAAACCTCTCCATTACCTGCAGGCGCCGGCGAGCATAACTTTTGTCATTACTTACTCCATTATCAACGCCCGTCCATTGCCCCCCCCCCCCCCCCCCCCCCCCCCGCCCCCCGCTCCTTTCGGATTCACAAAGACTGCGCTCACGGGATAAACCTATAGCTAGATCGACCTTACCGTCCACCCCTCCCAGCCGGTCATCGAAGGCGCATCGGGAGAGCGTGAGGCTTCGGGGCGAGTTTGCTTCATTTAATTACCGTCCCGTCTGTAGGCAATTAGGTGCATGAGAGTAATGGAAATACCCCCCCCCCTCCTCGCCCCTCCCAGCCAAGATGACGGATGGACCGAAGCACGATGAAATCACACTGATGTCTGTCTATTCTTAATTGGATCATCCCCTCCCACCTTCCCTTCCCTCTCCCTCTCCCACTCCCCATTCTCCTCCCTCTCCACCTTCCTCTATTTCTCACTCCTTTCCCCTCTCCTTTTCTTCCTTCCCTCCTCCTCTCCTCTCTCACCCACTCGCTCAGTCTCCGCCGATGAATCATGCAAAGTTAAAGGCAATCCCCCCCCATCCTTCCCTACTTTCAAAATCATGCACCAGCCCATTAGACTTTCTTCCATCTCCATTACACCATCAGCTACGAGGTAATATCGGAAATTACTCTCACACTTCCTTCATTATCAAGAACTAATTACCGTAATCAGGTGCAGCTCCGTCCCGCCCTGTCCGTTTGGCTTCGCGCCCTTATCACGAAGGGAAAGAAAAGGTCCAGTTGGAAAGAGGGGAAAAGTCTATTTCGAACGAGGGGAAAAATGTTAATCAGTCCTTTACATCGAGCTCTTAAAGTGATCGGGAGTTAATCGGCTAAACTTGGGCCACACAAAGGTAAGGCCAGAGTAAATGAAACTAGTTTGCCTAACTTGTGACTTGGCGGGATGAAGCCACAGAACATTCTTCGTCGAGTAGTGGGAACATGAATTTTACTAGCATTTGCGCTGTTGATTATGAATACTGGTAAGGAATGCGATGATAATAATCACAACAATGACTATCATAATGATGGTAACGATGCTAATATCTACCAGACAATTGTTTCTCTTAACAAGGACAATCACTCCACAAATCACACTACTTGAAGTCAATGCCCCGGTGACGTCTTTTGTAAAGGAAGCGACGGGCAAATACATCGCCTGCGTCCGTTTATAACCCGACACAAATACCGCACATCCGGACGATTCAAATTCACGGACATTTCGTTTCATACCGTGAGAACCCAGTCTCACCTGCCTGTCTGTCAGTTGGAGACTAACACACACTCCTACACACACACACACACACACACACACACACACACACACACATATATATATATTATGTTTGTTTCTCTCACTTCCTCTCTTTATCTCTCCATTTTCCCATTTCTATCTCTGTCTCTCGCTCTCGCTCCCAACCGCCCTCGGAAGGCAAACTTTCCCTCTCGCAACAGCAGCAACGCGGGAAATCATCCCCTCATCCCCTCACCCCACCCCCGTCACTCCTCACCGACTCCCCCTTACCTTCCATACCTACCTACCTACCAACAGTCCTACACCTACCCCTACCCCTACCCCTACCCCACCGCCTCGCCCGACGTGAAGCTAAGCCGAGTAATTAAGGACTTTATCGCCATAATCTCTGGTGTTATCTGCGCTAATCCCTCGAGGCTCATCAAAATTTCGGCGGCGTCAACGGAAAAGCAAGTAATAAGCGGTGGGAGAGAGAGAGAGAGAGAGAGAGAAACAAGGCACCCCTCTTACAGAAAAGGACACCAGCAGCCAGTCAACTCTCGCGCGTCCGAAAGGACCCCATCCTTCAAGAAAAGCGTCTTCAGAACAGAGCGGCTTCTCCCAAGAGACAAATAACGGCGCGGGCGACGGGCTCCCCTTTCAAGCCTCTGCAACGGCAAAGGTGAGACACAGAGGAGAGGAACTAAAAGATATATACACAG
Organism: Penaeus japonicus; assembly: GCA_017312705.2. Taxonomy (NCBI): domain Eukaryota; kingdom Metazoa; phylum Arthropoda; class Malacostraca; order Decapoda; family Penaeidae; genus Penaeus; species Penaeus japonicus. The sequence continues at coordinate 172,000 of BOPN01002217.1, forward strand.
ACGTGTCCTCAAAGCAGAACCAAGCAGTTAGTACTTACGTCTCTCTTTCTTGGCGACGGTGAGAAATAAACAAAAGGGTAAAAGACACAAACACACACGACCGCACCTGCCAAACAGAACCAAAGTTTGTCTCTCTCTCTCTCTCTCTCTCTCTCTCTCTCTCTCTCTCTCTCTCTCTCTCTCTCTCTCTCTTCCCTTCTTCCATCTTACAAAAGCGCGCACTTATAAACAAACAACCAAACACACACACTCTCTCTCAAACTCCCATTCTCACACACTAACACTTCCACTCCCACTCTCGATCCCACTCAGCCAGCAAGCACAGTTCCTTTGTTTAATGTTACATGCCCTTCTGTCCTGGCTTTGTTCGCTGCTCGGAATCTGCTGTGGCATCATTAGCTGCGCTTTCCCCCGGGACCCCTCGCGCCTCTCCCGCTTAACACGGCCTCGGCTTGGACTTATATAATGTAAAAAACAAAAACAACAACAACAAAAACTAAGGAACTGAATGGAGGAATGGGCGAACGAAACACGTATGCGAGAAAAAAAACAAATATATGAAGACAATTCAGAAAAATTATAAAGGAGAAGGCAAAGGAGATACACCAGGCAAGGAACAGAAAGGGGGCGGGGCTTCGCATGCACCTGCAGGAACTCTTGCGGCAGGAGAATCCCTCCGGGGCATCGCTGCTGCAGCTTCCCTCGAAGGCCACCAACCTCTCGGGGCTTCCGGCGCTTCGGTGGCCACCTGTCGCAAGCCCTCGGAAGGGGTCATGAGGCCCAAGGGTGAAGGGGCAGGGCACAGGGGGTGGGGGGAAAGATTAAGAAGGGGAAAGGGAGGAAGAGGAGGATAAGAACGGAAAATAGGAAGGGAAGAAGATGGGGAGAGGGAACGAAGGGGGGAAATGGAGGAGGGAGAAGAGGAAGACAGAGGAAGGAAAGCGTGAAAGCAATACAAATCCATAAACATGAAACTTCCACAAAAAAAAAAAAAACGTTAAACATATTTGAAAATTACAGATATAAACACTTGAAGAAAGAAGTCAAGATGACAAACCTACTAGACTCCACTAAGGACGCGAGGCACATGCACGCACAAACACTCACACTCAAACGCACACACAGACACACGGAGGCAATTAAGAACTTGGACAGGTGGCGCTAACACCTGCAGGCTGCTAGCGATCTGCGCCGCTTGCAGTCACTCGCGTATGTAAAATGATCAAAGCGCGAATTGCACGATCGCATATAACACATCTCTGCTCGTAAGGACGTGTAGTTCTCTTTTGATTCGGACTTCAAACAGGCAAAAAGGAAGGAAGGAAGGAAGGAAGGAAGGAAGGAAGGAGGGATGGGTGGATGGATGAAGGGAGGGAGAGGAAGGATGGAAAGATCGGAGGGGATGGGGAAAGGAGGCAAGACGGAAGATTAGGAGGGGAGAGGTGGGAGGGAGGAAGGGAGACAGACAAACGGAGAGAGAGAGAGAGAGAGAGAGAGAGTCTAATACTTCTCTTCTTGATTTGGGCGTAATCCCCCGATCGGGTAAATAATATAAGCAGAACCTTTCTATCAAAATAAGCATTCCCAAACTCCGCCTTGACCTCGCTATATGTCATCAACCGGCCCTCCCCCTCCTCATCTGTCTCTCCTTTCCACCCCGTTTTCTCTCTCATCTCGTTAATTCCAACTGATGTTTTCTATACAAGCCTTTTTTTTCCCCCTCGGTTGTTACCTCTTTATCTGGCGTCCCATCTACACTTTTAAAATCCTTATATGGCGGTAGCTGGCGAGCCTATCTAGGCCTATATCTCCCGCGAGGAGGTTGTTAGTATCAATTTTCGGAGTGGTTCGCTGTAATTCGGCTGGACGCCTCGGGTTCTCTCTCTGACGTGAGGGCACGGCGACGATGATGGAGAAGGCGGTGGTCCTCCTCGCCGGTTCTGCCATGAGGCTCGTAACACCTGATTTGACGTGATCTCTCCTGCAACTCGGAGAGGTAAGTCACGGCGGGATATGTTTATTACCGCACCGTGTTCTGCGTGCGCTTCCTGTTCCCATGTTCTACGTCGTGTTCTTCCCGGTCTGCCCTATTCGGAAATTGATCGAGAGGGGGGGGGGGGGAGATGAGTGCGTATTCGTAACAGAATATAATCATTAATGGAAACAAACCCTCGCTCTTGAGAGGTAGCTACACCTTAACGCATTCATTTCAAACTGGAAATCATAATACAGAACAGTAATATACATTCACAAAAGACGGTGCTAATAGCATTGCATAAGCCATTGGACTCGAGTGGTGGGGGGAAGGGAGGGGGGCAGCCCGGGTTCGAGGACGAACCTCTATTGATTTTCTATATCATGGCGTGTCAGCCTCTGATTAATTTTTTACTAAGTGAAATTAAAACCGTGTGATGCCACAGCCGCTCGGAGGAGGAGAAAAAGACGAACAAAAGAGTGGGAGAGAAAGAGAGAAAAAATACGACTCTTGACAAGACAAAAGACTTTCGTCTCTAAACTACCTGGGAACTACTCAATGATTCCGCATGTAACTGCTCGCATGTCACGCCAACCTGTCTCGTGACTTTTGACAAGTGGAAAAAAAAGGAACAAAAAAACAATCAATTAAGAAAGAGAAAATACACGGAAAGAGAGGCCTAGGAGTCATTAAACGTAAAAAACGTATCCAATGATCCTATTAGCTAAAAAGGATGATAGGACACATAAAAAAAGGATTGGCGAGAATAAAAAGAGAGAGAAAAGAGCCACTTTAAATAATAACTGAGGTCAGATATCTAATTCAACGAGCGATAGACAACAAAATGTATGAAATGTGACCAAAAAGAATAAAAAAAAAAAAAAAAAGACATCGCTAGTGTCTGTCCGAGTCTACACAAGAACACAATCAAGTGAACAGGAGATCGAGAATCGAATGAATGAACAAGTTATTCCCTCAGAAGCCGTAAAAATCAATGGTCCATCGCACAGCCCCGTCGCCTCGAAC
>BOPN01002217.1:180000-202500 GCA_017312705.2 Penaeus japonicus
CCCTCACCCCTCCCATCAATCCACACTCCCTTCCCCTACTTCCCGCCCCTATCAGTCCCCAACCCCCTGCCGCCGAGCCCCCCCCTCCCCTCCCGTCCTCCCCTACCACCACACGACAGCCACCACCAAAAGCGGCGGCCGCGGCGCAGTAGAAAGTAGCCCCGGTAGCGCCCGAGGAAACCCACACACGGCGGCGCGTCCCTTGTCGATGCGGCTCCCACGGAAGGGCTATCGCCAGCGCCGTTCTTCTTTTCATCTGGTTTATCTTTTTTCTTTGGAGGGGCAGGGGCAGGGGGAGGGGGAGGGAGTGTACTTTTGAAGGCGCGTTCCTTCGGTCCGCATTCTGTGACGGTCTTTATTCAGATCGACCATTGTCATTGTGTTGTTTTTTTCTTTTGATCTTCGACTTATCTTTTATCTGCGTCACTTTCATCCCGAGTGATCGAGTATCATTCACAGGAGGAATGCGAAACGCGTGCTAAGGCGGGGCGAGGTGAGAGAGGGAGGGGGGAGAGAGGCAGGGGAGAGAGAGGGGGAGAGGGGGGGAGAGAGGGAGAGGGAGAGGGAGAGAGGGGGGGGAGAGAGGGGGAGGGAGGGAGAGAAGAGAGAGAGAGAGAGGGAGAGAGAGAGAGAGAGGGAGAGAGAGAGGGAGAGAGAGAGAGAGAGAGAGAGAGAGAGAGAAGAGAGAGAGAGAGAGAGAGAGAGAGAGAGAGAGAGAGAGAGAGAGAGAAACTGCAAGACCCCGATTGAAGAATGAAAGAGGTATGCGTAGTGGAGGGGGGGGGGGTTAGCTAAGAAGAGAGAGATGAGGAGGGAGGAGGGAGGAGGGAGGAGGGTGCAGTTGCGCAGGTCGATTTAAAAGTATTTACTATGCTAATTGAGCCTCGATACCATAAGCGATCAGTGAATGGATGCTGCCAGGTTTTTCGGCGCCTGGGAGATTTATGGCCGCGTCTGGTAACACTGCTAAGTTTCCCAAAATCCGAACACGTAAAAGTAACATTCTGTAACCTACTCGCCAGGATCTCCTCGATAGAGCGAAAGAGACAAGAGAAGAGGAGATGAAAAGAGAAGAGAAGAGAAGAGAAGAGAAGAGACGGGAAGAGAAGATAAAAGAAGAGAGAGAGGCAGAGAGAAGAACAGAGAAAAAGAGAGAGATCCACCCCTTTCTCCCTGCACCAACATATAAGGGCGCGTCCATTCATAGCCGTTCGCTCAGCCGACGAGAGAAGCATCTTAAGGAGTGTGAACATTCCACAGGATCCGTTCATAGAAGTAACAACGAAAGATTAAGAAAAAAAAAAAAATCTTCCTATATACAGTTTCCATCCAGTAAGATGGAGGGGCAGGGGGTGGAAGGAGATGGAGGAAATAGGAAGAGGAAGAAGGAAAGGGGGACGGAAAGAGGAAAGGGTTGAAGGAGATACGGCGAAAGGAGAAAGGGGGGTTGAGGGAAAGAAGGAGAGGGAGAATGAGGGAGAGAGCGAGAAGGGTCAAAGAAGGTGGAGGGAGGAGGGAGGAGCGTGGAGGGTGACGGGGAGGTAAGGCAGCAGGGAGGGAGGGAAAAGGATGATATCTGGAGGTAAAGAGGAAACATGGACAAGACAATGAACTGAAAACTTTCAAAATAATCGAGCTAAATTACGGCCAATGCACGGCGATAAAAAGGCGAGAAACACGAAAAGGAACAGAGAATAATTAAAAAGAAAATGACGACGAACAAAATAACGTGTAATGGGTGTAAAAAGGGCAAGGGAAAAGAAACATAATGAGTGGATCCGAGAGAATGGCATAATGGGGGAGAAACAGCGAGAGAGAGAGAGAGAGGTGGGGAGGGAGAGAGAGGGAGGGAGGGAGAGAGAGAAGGAGGGAGGGAGGGGGAAGAGTGGTAGAGAGAGAAAGAGAGAGAGAGAGAGAGAGAGAGAGAGAGAGAGAATATATATATATATAGAGAGAGAGAGAGAGAGAGAGAGAGAGAGAGAGAGAGAGAGAGAGAGAGAGAGAGAGAAGAGAGAGGAGAGAGAGAGAGGAGAGAGAGAGAGGAGAGAGAGAGAGGAGAGAGAGAGAGGAGAGAGAGAGAGGAGAGAGAGAGAGGAGAGAGAGGAGAGAGAGGAGAGAGAGAGGAGAGAGGCTGCGAGAGCAACCCCCGAGCCGTGGGGAGACGCCCCCGGGCACTCTCCCACAGTCATCCCCGAGGGCGCCGCCCCGGACCCGACGCTCAGGGATGGGAGGGAAGCAACAGAACACTTCCTGGCGCCGTGCACGTCACTCAGCCTTCTCACCTTAACCTCCTCCTCCTACTCCTCCTGCGCCGCCCTCAGCCCACGCCCACGGGACGGCGCATCACGTAATCAATCCATCACGAGGCCGCCGTTTTTACTCGGGTCCTGTTGCATATTCGCCAGCCAAAGTCCTCTGTAAAGCCTCTCCCCCACCTCCACCCACCCCCACCCCCGCCCACCCCTCCCTCTCCCCCTCTGGCCGCCCCCTGGAGCCGAAGGAGCCGCGGGGCAGGGACGCTCAACTCCCGTCGCTCGCCTTGCCTTTCCGCCAACGCGTCAACGTCAACGCCGAGCTACTTTTCTCTCCGCAACGTGGGGGGAGGAGGGTAGGGGAGAGAGAGAGAGAGAGAGGGGGGGGGAAAGAAGGAATTGAGGAAGAAGAGGGATAAAGGGAAAGGAGGATAGGGGAGGGGTAGGGGTAGAAGAGGCGGAGGGAGGGGAAGCTCTGGAGGCTTCGAGAAACCTTAAGAAGCTATAAGCAAAAGGAGGTGAGCGCAAGGCGGAGAGACAAACAAGCGTGCGGAAATAATAACACGATGTCGACCGGTGTCACACATAGTGCTACTGACACCGACACCGGACCCCCATCCCCGCCCCCACTCCCCTTCCCTCTCTGGCGTCCTGCTCCTACGCCCGTCAAGATAGACAGAGAGACTGGCCTTCTCTCAGCGCCGTAAAACAGCCTCGTTGATTGAAAGCAGGTCCTTTGGGCACTTGAAAGGGGAAGGCAGGGGGGGGGGGGTGTTGAGTGTCAATCAGAATTCGGACCCGACAACCGTTATTGACCCCAGTCAAGGAGGAGTCACACGGGGCGAGAGGTAAGGTGGAGGTAGGGGTAGGGATCGGGGTACGGGGGGGGAGGGGGGAGGGAACTTGATAAGGACTCATAAACGCAAAACGTCCTACTCACGAGGCGGTCATCGTGGTGTCCTTGGCTTCGTTAATTCAATTCGCGCCTTGACCCATTCTGGCCCGGCCGTTACCCATTAGCCTCATTATTACTGCTGTCGCTGTGTATGTTGTACTGCTCTCCCCCTTTCTCTGCTCTCTTGGGGGATTGAAAGCACTAGTTCATAGACAAGAATCCAAGGCTATTAACATACCATTACTTGAGTACACTTGTTAAAAGTAAAAACAACTAAATACACTCACAAATTATACATCATACAGCAGACATTCACAATTCTGCTACGATAAAAAAGGCGATCAGGACACCTAAAAGAGACCAAAGAAATTACTTTTACCAAAGCCCAAAATAGGCAATGGTGGTCCTCATGACACTTTCGGCTCCAAGACTAAATTACACTTGTATTCGAGTTTTCTTCCCTCGATGGGACTGATCACATGACAGATTGAAGAGATGATGACGCATAATTACACGATTAAGAACGATGGAGAGAGAGAGAGAGAGAGAGAGAGAGAGAGAGAGAGAGAGAGAGAGAGAGAGAGAGAGAGAGAGAGAGAGAGAGAGAGAGAGAGAGAGAGAGAAACACCAATAAACAAACATGCACTTAACCACGACATATACACCCCCAAAAACACAAGCGCCCACGTCCGTACCTACGTTTGCGGTGTCCACCGGATTTCTCCGAAACTGATGTCTTGGTGTGATCCTAAAACGAGGTTGACCCTTTCCTCCTCCACCCTACCCCCCCTCCTCCCTCCTGTGTTCTGCCCCCGAGACCAACCTATCGTCTATCCCCTACCCACCCCTCCAAGGGCTTACCAATACACAGTGGCACGGAATAGGTGCCACGACTTATATGAACTAAGTTTGTATGAGGAAAGTTTGTTGTGTCGGTAGATGGCGCGCGGCCGTTTCGTGGTCGGGCGGAGGGGGTGGAAGGCGAGGGGGAGGGAGGTAAATGTGGGGGGGTTGGGGTTGGTGGAGGTCGAAGGGGGGAAAAGAAGAGGAGGTTGGGGAGAGGGGAAAAGAAGAGGAGGTTGGGGAAGGCGGAGGAGGGAGGAGAAATAGGAGGTTGGTCGGAGATGGAGGAATAGGAAGAGGTGGGGGGGAGGAAGAGAATGTGGAAGGAGGTGAAAGGAGTAACGGTGGGAAGGAGGTGGAAGGAGTAGAGTGGAACAGGTGGAGAAGGGAAACCCGGGAGTGTGTGTTCAATGTTCAAGTATCGCAAGCTCATGGACTTTCCAATATCATTACGTGCTTGAAAGCGAACAAGAATGCACGCTTCTCATGTCACTATATCAAAACACCCTCGCCAACATTACCATCACAAAAATTATCGACATCGTCGCAATCCCTATCACCATCATCAAATAAACAGTTTCAATATCACCATACATAATCACGCCATTTGCTCCGGATCGTAACAATTCCATCTATATTATGAACATAACAACAACCACCTTCACCGCGACAATAGTAATAACAATAACAATCACAGCAAGAGTAATACCGAGCCATAAACACCCAACCTACAATGCACTAACAACGCCCCTGCCCTTCTCCGGCCCTCCCCCCTCTATGATCCGTGCATCTTCTCCTGTCCCCCTCCTCCCCTTCCCCCTCCACCATGCCCCCACCCTCCACCGCACTCCACTTCGCTGACAACCCGTCATTAGCGGAGACTTACGGACGAAGGAAACACTTGCTGTAATTTATGGTCTTCCTTCGTCTCCAGGTCCTTACTCACGGGACTATTTCTTCTTCTTCTTCTTCTTCTTCTTATTATTATTATTATTATTATTATTATTATTATTATCATTATTATTATCCTCCTCCTCCTCCAGGATGCCTCCCACTCATTTATGTTGGTATCCTTGTACTGGTGATCCTCCTATCCTCAAGTACCTCTTAATACAAACAACAATGCCTCCTCCATCTCTTCACCTTCTCCTTGTTGACTCCCCTCTTCTTCTTCTTCTTCATCCCTCTTTCTTTTTTGTTATCTCCCCTCTTCTTTCCCTCATCGTTCTCCCCCCTTCTCCTACTCTTCCTCCTTTGCCTCTTCCTCTTCGACGCTAACTCAACCTTCGCTGGTTTGCCTTATTCTCCGACTGGAGGAAGGTCTTTTGCGGCGATGGATGTGCATTTTCCTCTTTCCGGTGACCTCGAAAAAAAGAGCCAAAAGCAAGGACATAATTCCATTAATCCAACTTCCCATTTTTCATACTCTCCATTTTCTCTCCCTCTTCTCTTCCCAACTCCGTCTCCATTTCCTCATCATTTCCATCACACTACTAAGCTCCTTCGAAAGCCTTCCAGTATCCCCCACTCCACACGCCCCATTCCTCCTCCCTTCCCCATTCCCGAACCCGGTGTCAAATCTCGTTGTTTCCTCCGGCGATTCGGATCCTTTACAAATCCCCCGCATCCCCGAACACAACAAACTCCTTAAACACGCGGGGTATCCTCGAGAAGACTACCGAGGAGGCTACCGAAGGGATTCCTGTCACGTCGCCTGATAGAAGTAGCAACAAGACACAGTCGGCTCTCTATCTCTCGTCCGTGTCCTCCCTGCCGCCGGGCCACACCCTCCCCTGCCCTTATCAGCTTGCCCTCCTCCCCCCCCCATCCTCTGTGCTACCTTCCCCTATCCATCTTGTCGCCGCCCCCTATCCTCTGTGCTACCTTCCCCTATCCTCTCTACCAACCTCACCTATCCTCCTTACAACCCTGCCGCTGTCCCCTACTGCCCCTGCCATTCTGACACCCTTCCCTGCCCTACCTGGCCCAGACCCCCTGCCGTACATGGCCCTCCCACTTCCCTCGTCACTTGCCTTAAGAGGTAATCATCATCTCGGCTTACCGTGATCTCCCGTGACCCAGCGGGCTGTCACAACAGCGCTCGTCCCTTACCTGTGTAAGAAAGAGAAGAGAAAGGTTAGACACATCTCGACAATCGCGGACGCATGCACGTTCACAATTGTACACTTACACATGTACATACACACCTACACACAAAGCGAACACCGAACACGGAGTCGTTTTTCGCTTTGAAAGGTTACTTACGTGATTCCCTTGAAGACTTGAATACCACACTCCCTCTGGCCTCCATGTTGATGTGTAATGATTTTGGAAACTAAAGCCATTAAAAATGTTCCCTCGGGGATGAGGCATCTTGTGAAAGGGCGTAAGAACAAACCGCGCTTTTAAAATCAAAACACGGGGTGAGCGTGCTAGTCCATCGTAGCCATTGATAAATAACCAAACTCTAACAATACAGTAAATCAAAATGCTATATAAAAATTGCAACGCCTCGTCACACACTTCAGTAACAGCAATTACTCAGCATCCATCCAGGCGGCGCGCAACATTGCAGCCTGGAGTGATGAAGAAAATACGTTCTCCGCGCAGCACAAGCCATCACTATCCCGGGAAAATAAGACCGGTATTATTTTCGTAAACAGACCCAAGTCCTCCAAACTCCTGCAGCTCCCCCACGAATCCCATAATGCACCCCAACTGCCAAACAACTCACCTCCGGCTCTCCCGGTAAAACCGCAATAATAACGTTACCAGTAGTACTAGGAATAGCTGATAATAATAAAAATATCAATAATAACAACAATAATCATTATAATGACGACGATGACAATAATAGTAATATGACAAAAAAAAGGAAATAATATGTGTAAAATGAGGAAAAAACTGGACTAACGAAACAGGATCTTTGTGGTTTACAAAAATAAGGAGAAAAAAGGCAGGTACGAGAAACTTAAATGCCAACACCTAGGGCCAAGGACTGGGGAATGGAAGCGAGACGAGTGTTTCGGCGGAAGGCGCAGTAGAGGAGAGGAAGGGAAGGAGGAGAAGGCAGAGGTGGGAAGGAGGAAGAAGGGAAGAGGAGGCGGAGGAGGGAAGAAAGAAGGGAAGAGAAGGCGGAGGAGGGATGAAGGAAAAGGGAAGAGAAGGGGGAAGGGAGAGTAAAACGGAAGAGGGAAGAAGGGAGAGAGGAATAGGTGGAGTAGGGGAGAGGGAGACAAGAAGAGATAAAGAGAGGAAGGGAAGGGAGAGAGAGGGAGAGGAAGCGAAGTACTGTGCCGTCGAAGGACACCATTCCCCGGACAATGAAGCAGTCACGAGAACATGAAACAATTACAGGGTTCGGAAGAGGTGGGAGGGGGGGGAGGGCGAATACCTACAATAAAAGCAACTGGCAACTGGAGCATAAACGTGCGTTACTTGACATTGGGTGATCTATCGCCTCTTTATAAGGGGTGTCCGAGAGGGTCCTTCGAGACCGCTATATATATGTATAAAAAACAAGTCTAATTGTGCCTTCGAACAAAAACAAACCTTATCGGGCCCGGTCCCCCCATAACCCAACATCCCCGCCCTCCGCTCTCCTCCCCCGCCCCCCGACGAAACGACACGCGCCTCCGACAGCTCGAGATCCATCCCCGAGCGCCGCGACTCCTCAGGACGTGGTCGTCGTCGATCCGCTGACCAATTAGCCGACGGATTCTGGCTCGCAAGGGGCGTTGATGGACACGAGGCAATTGCAGGCGGTGAGGAGCAGCAGGTGCGGCGCCCACGCGAGCCAACATGCAATGTGGAAGAGGGGGGAGAAGACGAGGGGGAGTGGAAACGAGGCAAGCGAGAGAGATTGCATGGCGACGAGGAAAGAACCGCGGTGCACGAACAAGAAAACCCCCGCGAGAGAAACGGCCATAATGACCAAAATAAAATAGGGGAGACAAAAGCCGGAAAGGAAGAAACAGGGCGGTTAAAAAAGATGAAACAGGAAGACTGAAATGAAGTGAGAATGTAGACCAAGATATGACCTACTTCTTGCCTTACTCCTAATCCCCTTTCTGCCTCCCCCCCCCCCCCCAACCCGTCGCCCCGCAAGGAGAACCACCCGCCCAAATTGCGGGCCCCGCCGAGGGCAGCGCTCGCCGAGGCCAGACACCAGACACTCGCGCGACGACATCCCAACAAACAAACTAACCCGTGAGTAAGCACATCCTACTGCATGGCATTGCAAGATGGACGCGCAGACGGACAGACAGGCGGCAGGTGGACGAAGGGAGGGAGTCTTAGGAGCCATGACAAGGGCTGACGGGGCCAAGATAGGAGCGGATGATAGGGCGTAACGACAGTGTTATCCACGCCTTCTCCTGTTGTCTGCCAGCCGGACCAACTCATGAGGCTCCCTCTCGTCCTCTCCCTCCCTCTCTCCCTCCCTCTCTCCCTCCCTCCCTCCTTCCCCCTACCCATACCGCCAACTGACAACCCCAAGCTGCGTGTCGTCGTCGTTAACTTCCTAGTCCCATCGCACGTCCGTCGATAGAGATGACGATGACCGTGACACGCCACTCGGGAGATGCAAGGTGTTTATCTCGGCGGCCATTAACCACCGCCAAAACAAGAGAGAAAGGTATGGTCGCGCGAGGAAAGACATAACATATCCATCCATCCATCCGTCCCTCACAAGAAAGACAGACAGACAAATCCAGAACCAGAAACAAAAACACCAGAGCCAGCCGGGCAAGACGGACAAATATAGAAACACAAAAACATAATATGAAACAATCACACAGCACAAGGGCAGAGATAAAACAGCCGCTCTTCCACATGGCTTCGTCCGTCGCCCCGTGCCAACCAGCGACCAAAAGGCCCTATCAGCACTTCTGGCAAAGGGAAGGGGGGGGGGGGCGAACGTCGACTAACAGGTAAATATGAAGAATGAATAGAAAGGAAATGGAGAGGAAAGGGGAATTACCAAATGATGTGATGCACGCAGGGAAGTGAGGTGTTAACAAGAAAACATCGGACCCCATAGAAGGTGTAGAGGTGTCAATCAAAAATAAATAAATAAATAAAACAAAAGAATATGTAAAAGGAAGAGATGGAGACGAGGAACGACACAAAACGCACCGAATGCCCCCCCCCCTATCCCCTACTACACGACGAAGAGCCATTTACAAGAGTTACTCGACAAAACGCATTGAAATGTGAGGCCAGATCCATGTGCGTTGTCATGGCCTTGTTGCACCATTATTAACTTGCCTCTAATGACGGCTTTCTCCCCCTCCCCATTCCCCCTCCCCCATGTCCCCCTAATAGACACATCCCCCCTTCCCTTCACCCGTAGAGGCCCTCTAATGTTTTGAGCTAAAGCTAGCCGACGGACGGTTAGTGTAACCGACCTGTAATCATACAGAAAGGTGTTATTTCCTGCATGAATGTTGTTACCAGTACACATGTAGTTTTCGGAAAGCTAACGCATAGAACTAACCAGAAAATGAGAGAATGAGAGAATGAGAGAATGAGAGAGAGAGAGAGAGAGAGAGAGAGAGAGAGAGAGAGAGAGAGAGAGAGAGAGAGAGAGAGAGAGAGAGAGAGAAAGAAAAGAGAGAATCTCTTAAACCACGGACGTATATAATAATAATAACAGCAAAGGAATATAAAAGCAAGCACCTAGTACAGTGGCCGGAAGCCGTGTTCATCCAGACTTGAAATTCACGAGAGCTTAGCCCTTCGGTGAGCTTGCCTGAGGCTTCTCGGAACTTTTTTTCTCTTGTTTTTGTTTGAGGCTTCTGTTGACATTACACTGGCCGGACCACTGCTTCTGTTGTTGCTCTTGCTTTTGCTCCTGTTTTTGCTGATGCGGTTTCCAAGGTAACGCTATTTTTTTCTCTTTTTCTGTCCTCTCCTTGCATTTCTCACTCATTCACCCTTACACAGACACACGCACAGGCACTCACACACAAACATCTATCAAACAGATACATAAAGGCAACGGGACAGAGAGAGAGGGAGAGAGGGAGAGAGGGAGAAAGAGAGAGGGAGAAAGAGAGAGAGAGAGAGAGAGAAAGAGAGAGAGAGAGAGAGAGAGAGAGAGAGAGAGAGAGAGAGAGAGAGAGAGAGAGAGAGAGAGAAGCAAACCGCAACCATAAACAAGCAACCAGGAAGCTACAACCAACACCAAAAGGCCACCGATGTGACACGCCGTCACCTGGAGGAGGGTCGCTTCGTCGACGTCCATCTGGAGGCGCTGTCGGGGACGGATGAAGTGTAATCCGGAAGATACTCGCGTAATCCCACTTATCCCGGATTACAGGGTCGCCGGGGTTCAAGCCAAGGGTTCGGCAAAGGAGGTTAAAAAGTGGAGAGGGGGTGGGATGGGGGTGGGTGGGTGTGCAGAGGTGGAGGAGTGGAGGGCCTGGAGTGTACAGAGGATCCCCCCACCCCCGTTCTCTTATAATCACGAGGCTCGAACAGCAGAATAAACAGACGTGAAGCATTTGAAATAAAAATAGGGCTATCAATAAAAGAGCGATAATAAAAGATTACAGGAGACGCATACGACTAAAACAACGAGGGAAAAAACAAAAGAATCTCAGACAACTTGGAAACACGACTCATTCTCACCTTGTCCCCTCTCCATCTCCCCTCCCTACTCCAGTCTTTTCTCCTCTCTTCCCCTCCCTTTCGAGATCTCTTTTTAAAATCGTTGCTCATTACGTATTCCTTAAAGATAACAAACATTTTCTTCATGTCTTTCTTTTCCTTTTTTTGTCTTCTTCAGAGTTCGCCATAAAGTCGTAAGAGCTCTTTTGGATCCAGCACTGATTTGTTCCTCTCGCGTGTTTGTTTTGACAAGAAATCTATGTTCGTGCGCTTTTCCCCTCTGCGTCTTGTTTATCTTTCTCAGCTCACTCCCCTCTTCCCTTTTTCCCCTCATTTCTCCCTACCTCCCCTCCTTTTCCTCCTCTTTTCTAAATCTTTGCTTTCTAAACAATCAATAACTTATCCCTTGCAAATCTCACAGCCAGTTAAGCTATGGATGAAAGACAGACAGACCAAAACATGCACGCACGCACGCACGCACACGCACACACACACACGCACCGTTATACTTCCACGCATTAGCAAATCTAATACGACCATTTAACGCAATTTCTTCTGAGCTAAAACACGTTCTTCCAGCACTTAGCACAACTCGCTATGAGTCTAACCACCAAGTTATTCTCATTACATAAACACCAAATAACCCGTTAATCATAACTAACACTTGCCACCGTTATTATAACCCCACCCCTCCATCCCATCTCATCCCTTGGGCCACCCCCCCCCTCCCCTTTACCCTAACACCATCTAAACCCCTACCCCCTCCCCATGTCCCCACACTCCTCACGAGACCAAGAACATGAATGAGACCACCAAGCTGACTCACCCGATGACGTCACAGCCGGCATGCAGATGAGGCTGACCCTCCTCCCTCCCCCCTCCCCCCTCCCCCATCACCACTTCACCCACCCCCAAGCAACCCCTCCTCTTTGCCAAGTATCCCACGGATGTTAGAATCTTTGTCTCAAGGTTGTAGTCTTGTTTTATTCTTATTACTACCCCCCCTGCCCCCTACCCCTCCCCTTAGCTGTTCTCACTTCCCTCCCCACCTCGAGAGGGGATCCTCTTTGAATTCCAATGTCCCTTGCAAATGCTTTATGCAAAAAGAGAGGCATGAATATTACTCATATCTCTGCAGGGGGGATGAAACGGCTCTTTCTGCCTATTGGGGAGGAGGCCAAGCAGGTGCGAGCATAAATTAGTCCTATGCGTGTATCACTCGCGAGGAGGGGGAGGAGAGGAGAGGGTAGAGGGGAGGTGGGAGGAGAAGGGGGAGTGCGGGGCAGGAGAGGGGAGGCGAGCTAAAGAAAGGGTGAGGGGATGGAGGGAAGGGGGCAGGCGGAAGAAGGGGACAGGTGTGGGGTTCCAACTGTTATTATTGATGTTACATTTCCCTGAACGCAGACGCCCCTCCTTGCTAATGATGGTTCCTTGTCCTTATCTCGGATTCATTATTTTTTTGTTCAAATGAACTTATGAGAGTTCCCTTGATTCCCTTTCATCTCGTACACGACGGAAATATACACGATGGATTTGTAATGTTGTAATTACCATTGACATTTCCAGAAACCAGGAGTATACGAAATTCCCGACAACCAGATAAGAGCTGAATGACATGGACGCATCTGCTCGTGCTACACATATGTTTCGGAACCCCTTTCACCCTTCCTCCCCTTTCCTCTGCGCTAGCCCTTTCCCCCGCTCCCCTCATCCCCCCTCCTCTCCCTTCCCCTCACCTCATACATCTGTTCCCACCTGCGCGAACGTCGCTCGTCTCACGCTAAACCCGGAAGCGACTAGTTCGCCTGACCGCCGCTACCCCTACCGCGGCGCTGCTGTTGCTTCTCATCGACGTTACATGCTCTACGTAAACTCGCATTCGAGGAAAATACGAAAACAGAGGATAATGCTCATGGTAGTAAAGATAAAACAATTTAGATTATTAGACCCAGTTATCGCGGTAAGATCTTATAACTTTTTTCTCTCTAATTACCCCGACCAAAACATGCTTGTTTCAAAGAGCAGTGAATCGTAGCCCAAAAATTTAATGCATTAATGTAATAATAATAAAAACAACAAAAATTAGTAGAACAATAACAAAAACAATAATAATATGACTATGATGATGATAATCTGCATGCAGCCGAAATATGAAGAAACATCTAGACGAAAAAACAAAAACATCAGATTCAAGGTGGAAGAAACAAGGAGGAGAAGGTGGGTGGGCGGGAGTGGGTGAATGGGGGGGGGGGGTCCGGAGAGGTCGGCAAGGAAAAAGAACTTCACCTTGTTCATTAATTATGATTCTTTGTTTGTTCGAGTCGGTAGTAACGCCCCGGGGCACTGCATTGTGAGTCAGAGGATGAAGAAAGGATGGAGAGAGAGGCACCGGATTGGAGAAGAGAGGATCGAGAAGAAGCGGCAATGGATAGGATAAGGGAAATGAATAGGTGCATAAAGAAAACAGGAAGATAAAGAAAGAAAGAGAAATTATAAGAAAGAGATAAGGATGGGGAGGGAGGGAGGGAAGAAGGGAAGGAGGGTGGAAGGGGGGAGGAAGGGGGGAGGGGGGAGGGGGGAGGGAGGGAGGGAGGGAGAAACAGATAATAAATCCCGAAAGTTGCGACATTAGGCTGGCAAAGCTATAAACAAAACACGTATTTATTTCCCCCATCCACATTCCGTCCCTCTGATCCACATTAACTCGCCAACAACTTTTTGAAACGAGTATTACAGCAAATTATCTTAGTTCGTTACTCACGCGCTCGACTCGCCCGGTCCTTCGGTGCCGCTCGACCTCCGTGCCTGACACATTGTTACTGATCGATGCTGCTAAGGGCAAGAGGGGCGTGCGATAAAACATGCATTTAACAAGGGTCCTCTCTCGCAGCAGAAAAATGTGAATTGAACAAGGTCCCTCTTTGAGTCTTTTAAATATCAGACTCCTTCGTACCCCCTTCTCCCATAAAAAAATATATATTTGAATTATCATAATTCTTTACATATAAAGAAATCAAGAGAAAGGTTATTGTTATAAATGTATAAAATTTCGTCTGAAGACCTTCGGAGGGCCTGTGGGACCATCCCTATTAAGGGGCGCGATTCTGATGATTATAAATGTATGCTAATTTTATTCAATTAATTACAAACGAGTTTTCTTTTCCTTTATCTACCTACAATCTTAAGGTTTCGAGTCTTCCCTCGGCCGCCTTAGGACTTCCGAGAAGACAACTCTTAATTAATGAACAAGCCTCTCCGGCCAAGTCGCTGAGAACCGTCGGTCGTCCATTCACGTGTCCCCCTCACGGCTCATTCGCGGGGAGGGCGCCGTGACCCGTGATGGACATGACCCCCCGGACTCAACCCCCACCTGCTCCCCCCAGCATTCGCCTCCTGCCTCAGAAAATGCCAGTCATCTTTGTCATCTCCGTCTGCTCACTTCCATCATTTTTTGCATTATTCTACTTGCTCATCTCTCTCTCTCTCTCTCTCTCTCTCTCTCTCTCTCTCTCTCTCTCTCTCTCTCTCTCTCTCTCTCTCTCTTGCTTTGCCTTTTGCCATTACACTCGCACACAAGAGAGATAAAGAGTGAATGATAGAGAGAAGCAAAATAACTTTATTTACCTCATTACCTCAGGGACAGCTGCTTCCCTCCCCACTTCCCACTCCTTTCCCCTTCCCCTTCCCCTTCCCTAATGTCCAGCCGCTGACTAGATCTTAATTGAGGGACTAATGGTACCGCCAGACATACCATTTTCCCTATATTCATCCGCTTCAAGATTCTTTGAGGAGCTGATCACAGAGAAAGAAAATGAGTGGGAAAGAAGGGAGGGAGCGAGGGAGGGAGGGAGGGAGGGAGGGAGGGAGGGAGGGAGAGAGGGAGAGAGGGAGAGAGGGAGGGAGGGAGGGAGAGAGAGAGAGAGAGAGATATATATATATATATATATATATATATATATATATATATATATATATATATATAGAGAGAGAGAGAGAGAGAGAGAGAGAGAGAGAGAGAGAGAGACCGAACCCCAGGCAACCAGTTCGCGCCCACTCCCATCGCCACCCATCGACACAATGGCTGCAAATTAAGCCGCTTAAACGCACCTGCTAACTAAGGGTGTGTGACGGATACACGCCCCTTTTCTCCCCCACGTTTGTGTAGAGGGCGCTTACCACGTTAGGCATGGGCGCTCGTTACGTCTCAGAACATCTTCTTAATTAATGCTTAAGGAAGGGCTTCTACTCTAAGGGCCACATCGAATAACTATGGCAACAAGCAGCAATAACAATAGCAAATAAGGATTTATTTCTTCATAAATTTCAGGTTGAATCTCTCTCTTTCTCTCCTTCTCTCTCTCCTCTCCTCATGCCATATGACTCTCGCTCTTCCGTGACAGGTCGCCTCGCCGAAGCAGCCCCGTGACACCACCTCAGCCAGTGATGCAGAGAAGGACCTTCTCTGCTCCAGATCCCTCCTCGCTCCCTGTAGCTTCGACTTCCCCTTTAAACGGCGCTGTTAACCGGAGTTCAGAGATGACGGGGAACAGTTACAACGGCCGATATGCATGTTTTTCTTCTTCTCATACTTATCATAGCTTCTCTTTTCTTTCTTTCTTTCTTTCTTTCTTTCTCTCTCTCTCTCTCTCTCTCTCTCTCTCTCTCTCTCTCTCTCTCTCTCCTCTCTCTCTCTCTCTCTCTCTCTCTCTCTCTCTCTCTCTCTCTCTCTCTCTCTCTCTCTCTCCCTCTCCCTCCCTCTTTTTCTCTCTCTCACTGAAGGAAAGTACTTTCATTCTTCCCACCCCCTCCGCCTCTCTCCCTTGCCCCAATATATTTGCGTGTCCAACTCTTAGCAAGAATAGAGAGTACATTCCCATAATTGAAAGGAGAATAAAAAAAACAATAAATGGAATAATAGTAAAAAACACGGGTATACACGTGATACAAGATCGCAAAAAAACGTCCCAGAAAACTCGCGTGAATAAATCACGCGATGATCTTCAAAGTGTGCCGCCCCCATCCCCATCCTCTTCTCCTTACCCTCCCCCCTCCCCTCCCTCCGTCACGCTCCTTCGTGCAGAACAAACGTAAGTATATTCTCTCTCCGTCACAGTTATGCCCACCTGAGGACAAGCATACACGAACGATGATGTTTTCGTAAAAAAAGAAGTCGTATTGACTCCTTCATTGTGTTCAAACAAATTATTCAGCTGGAAGGGGAGAAGGGGAAGGGATACAGCTCGTGCGTGTGAGCGTGCGTGTGTGTGTGTGTGTGTCTGTGTGTGTGTGTGTGTGTGTGTGTGTGTGTGTGTGTGTGTGTGTGTGTGTGTGTGTGTGTGTGTGTGTGTGTGTGTGTGTGTGTGTATGTGTGTGTGTGTGTATGTATATATATGTATATATGTATATATGTATATATGTATATATGTATATATGTATATATGTATATATGTATATATATATATATATATATATATATATATATATATTGTTAGTTAACTTCTCCGGCCTAGTCGAGTCCCAGACACATGTGATCACAAGAAGGTTCAAGTCTTCTCAAACTCCATTTAAAAACTTTGTCAAGTCCGCATTTAAGTCGCCTATTAAAAGGTAATACGATGCAAGTGAGCCATTCTTATGAAGAGGACTTACTGTTCGGATCCCTTCGCCTGTCTGGGGATCTATTTGTTCCATCTGTGTGTCTGCGTGTCTTGCCAACACTCCAAGAGAGAGAGAGAGAGAGAGAGAGAGAGAGAGAGAGAGAGAGAGAGAGAGAGAGAGAGAGAGAGAGAGAGAGAGAGAGAGAGAGAGAATAAAGTCAAGAGTAAGATGGATAACACTAACAATAACCTTACAAAAACCAGAACCACGAGCCGCTTTGATGGCAGGTCCCGAAGACGCAAGAGCTGCCTGTCGCTGCGGAACGAAACCAACGGGCTGTGTTGACACTCGTCTGATGAATCCGCTTAAGAGTTTTTGCAATGACTGTCATCCGCTGCGTTCGTTCACATCTCCCTCATAACCTCTGGTTCCGCTCTTATGCTCACCCAAGTGGCGGGTTAAGTGTACGGGTTAAGTGTTCGCTTAGATTGCAGTAGAACCTGGATGTGAGAAAATAATTCAAACTCTCAAACACAACGTTTATAAAATCGACGCTCAAAAAACGGGGATATATTGTCAACGATTCGGACAATAACGCGAGGTCGAGAACGAGGTCACGCGTGAATAAAACATCTAGAACGCGAGAGTGTATCATAATAAAATAAACACCACGTTCTATTTTTTTCCCAAAATCATATAATAAATAAATATATCAGGAGAGAGGTTTTCCCGGTACGACCGCAACGTTTCATATGTCTCAGTCATGTTTGAGACTTGGCCGAATCTTCCCCCACTCCATCCTCACTCTCCGCTCTTCTTCTCATCTCCGTCCTCTTTCCACCCTACCCCTCCCCTCCCCTCCCTTCCCCTCTCCGTCCTCAAACTCTTCCTCTTTCCTCCCCTCCGATCATCATCCACCTCTCTTTCTCCTTCCTCCTCCCCCTCTCCCTCTCCCAAACCAAAAGCCTATGGTCGCCCGCACACAACGCCATAAACGCCACATAACGCGCGTGTAGTAGCGACGTGTCGAGGGTGGGCGGCGGGAACGAGCGTCATTCATCACGCGGAGACAAAAGGGTACACGAATACATTAAACGTTATACATTACGAATACATTAGCATGATAATGGCGGCGCCTCACGCTGACTTTTCACGCTCACTTTTGGGGCACCTTCACACTGGGCATCATGGCCGCCGTACATGGAGTGCCACAGAAGAGAGTGCCACAATGTCCCATCTCCGTTCATTCGTTTACTGAAGAAAACAGTATTTCATTACCTGAAACGTAAATCAAGACCTCTTCCGTTACTGATTGTGAGAACTCTCAGGCACTCGAGAGCTAAGGCTTCCGGTCTATACCATTCATGCAACAAGGGCACGAAAGGCAAGCTCTCTCTCTCTCTCTCTCTCTCTCTCTCTCTCTCTCTCTCTCTCTCTCTCTCTCTCTCTCTCTCTCAGTCTGTGAGTAACAGTGAGGGAGAGGAAGGGAAGGGGTGGGAGAATGTAAGAGAGAAGAGAGGAGAAGAGGGGGAGGGGAGAAGGAGGGAAGGGAGAAGGAGATGAGGGAAGAAAAGTAGGGGAGGGGAAGGGAAGGAGAGGGGAAAGTGGGGAAAAGGGATGATCCGACCCACCCCTTATTGTTCACACGAGCCTCAAAGCAGCGGGCTTCTCGTGGTGGCCGAGACACCCGCCAGGTTCCTGCAAGTCACTGATGACGCTTAACCCTTTGAAACTCGCACGAGAAAATACTTTTTTGATGAATATAAATAGAGCGATTAAAGGATGGCGTTCGAGAGTCCATTGTGGGCAAATGGGGGGGAGGGGGGGCGTGGACGGGGCGGGGCGGGGCGACGATGCAGAAATTAGGCCTAGTCACGATTAATTACATAACGGCAACCGACGCATCTCGAGACAAGGGGAACTAGATGGCTCCCGGGGTCGAGTATAATGAAGAAAATATAACAACAATGAAAAATAATAGTGAGAATAAAAATTCTCATCACCAATATCGATAAAATCATCAATAAAACAATAATAAAGTAAGAATGACAATTATAAGAATAACAAAAACGATACACAAGAAGCTAAATCAAATTCGAGAGACAAGAGAAACCAAGCCTCAAGTTTCGCTCGAGTTCAAGAGTCGCCTGTTATCCTCAGGGAGTCAGCAAGACTCGTAAGAGCCGCGAGCCACAAGCAAGATGGCGACGGGCGGCGAGCACCAACGGCCCTCTCCTTCGCCTCATCACACCCGAGGTGATGGCCGCGTGCAGTTATGATACGATCACGCCCCTTAAGAGTTCTTTGAGGGCGTGGGAGCGGATCGACCAGTGGGAATGTGGGCGTGGGAACGGCTCCGAAGTGGGCGCGGGCGGAAGAACAGATGGCATCGTGGCTTGGTTCGGGGGTCAATCACGAGGCAATGGTCGACTTAATCATATGATGATAATTATAATATTCGACAGACTTCATAACGGCCACCTTTACCCCCCTCCCCCACCCCAATCCCCCCCAGGCATCCCTTCCCCCAACAACGATTGTGAGCGACGGAAGTGCTGTCTTTCGTCAATCCCAACGTCTGTGGAGAAGGAAATATAATTCTAAAAGATAGATGGTTAGAGAGAGAGAGAGAGAGAGAGAGAGAGAGAGAGAGAGAGAGAGAGAGAGAGAGAGAGAGAGAGAGAGAGAGAGAGAGAGAGAGAGAGAGAGAAAGAGAAAGAGAAAGAGAAAAGAGAGAGAGAGAGAAGAGAGAGAGAGAGAGAGAGAGAGAGAGAGAGAGAGAGAGAGAGAGAGAGAGAGAGAGAGAGAGAGAGAGAGAGAGAGAGAGAGAGAGAGAGGGAGAGAGAGAGAGAGAGAAGGTGAGAGAGAGAGAGAGAGAGAGAGAGAGAGAGAGAGAGAGAGAGAGAGAGAGAGAGAGAGAGAGAGAGAGAGAGTGAATATCCAGAATTTCTCTCTCGCACACATCAGCCTCCCTATCAGAAGAAAATGAGGAAGAAGATAAAAAAGCGCCACCTACTTACCACTCCCTTCCCCTCATCCTTGCGATCTCACCTGCCAATCACGCAAGAAATCTAGCATGACGCACATGTCCTGCCGCCGTGCATATCGCTACCGATAATTCCGCTATTTTTGCTGTTGTTGTTATTTATTCCCGGTATCTAGGCCACGCAACCCGCCCCGACCTCGCCATCGCCTCTATCCTCTTCATCATTCGCATCAATCTCCAGAGTAAATAACAATTTCCTCATCTTCTGTATCCTGCGCTCATCTCCCCCTCGTCTCCTTTTCCAAGTCGCGTATCTTTGTTTGCTTATTTCCTTTTTAACGCATTGTCTCGTAGATCCCGCATCATCTGTCGGTACAACATCCTATCATTATCGCGGTGGCATTATCGTCGCTGTGGATAAAGTTGTTGTTGTTGTTGTTGTAGTTTTGTTGCCACTGCCATTATCCATTTCCTTTCCTTGTTCCCATTTCGTAAGTACCACCTCCCCCCCTCCCCCAACCCCCCATCTTCCTCCCATGCTAGGCTCAAAGGATGCTGGCGCCGGGAGAGGTTGTTCTCCGACCCGCGCTTACTTCCTTCCTTCTCCAGTAGCATCAGGAGGCCTCGACGATTATATCTTCCTCCTGCCGACCCGACCCGCTTTTCTGCGTTCTCTTGCTGCCCTTACTCTCTTTTCCCCTGCTTCTCTCTGCCTCTGCTAAAACTCTGACGCATGTACCGCGTAAGCAGATTGGCGACGCTTTTTTTTTCGTCGTCTTTCCCTCCTCGACATCTCCCGGCCTCTAACGACGTCCTTCTTACTCTCCCCAAAACGTAACGGTGTTTACGAAGGGATGCTGGCAGAGTAGCACAGATGCCCAGGTGATTTGGGCGCCCTATATCACACGAGGGGCGGCGTAATTGGATCGGGCCGTACCATTCCCATGCCCCCCCCCCCACACACACACAAACACACACGTGTGTACACATACACGCTTATATACAAACCACCAAAGGTCCTCTCGTCTGACCTCAATCTTCTATGTTTAGGCTTCCTTTCTTCCATCTTATCACAATTATCATTTATTATATACCATTGCTATTATTATTAAATGAGTGGCACTGTCCTTATGAACTCCCAGCTGACCGTGAAATCCATATTAATGCCTCCTGACGCGGAGAGGAATGAGGGCGGGGAGGAGGGAGGGGAGGGGGAAGGGTCGCACGGGGAGACTTAGAAGGAGGAGATAGAGGGTGTGGCTCGGGCGCGCTTCTGATTCGTAAAGGACGGAAGGAATAATTTGCATCGGCTCGTTCGTCATACCGTATGCGAACAATTAATTATGCATCATTCCCTGGCAGGCTCCATCACGGCGAAGCCTTCGCGGTTCCGCATTGGGGTCCCGGAGCACTAATGCCCCGCCGTCTCTCGGGGAACAGATCAGGTTGACAGAGGCAATCTTTTTCATCTCTCGAAGCCAACTATTCATTTTTAAAAATGCATTGAAAGGTTACATGAGATGAG
Organism: Penaeus japonicus; assembly: GCA_017312705.2. NCBI lineage: Eukaryota > Metazoa > Arthropoda > Malacostraca > Decapoda > Penaeidae > Penaeus > Penaeus japonicus. The sequence continues at coordinate 200,712 of BOPN01002217.1, forward strand.
AATGAGAAGACGAGAAAAGCATATATACCACTGAGAGAAAGAGGAAAGAAGTGACGGAGGAAGAGAGGGGGTGGGGGGAGGGTGCGGAGGGTAAGACAACGAACGGGCGACAAGGCTCTGTTCCTCACTTTAAGAATTCATATCAAGTCATCAAGTCAGACAGAGAATATTAAAAAAAAAATAACTGAGATAGAAAACAACACATGACATCGACTTTCTGCAGAGATGGGTACATAGACTGCAGACGTCATGCGAAATAGGGGTTTTGCCATGCATGACAATGACGGGAGAGAGAAGGACGGAGGCAGCTGAACAAGAACGAGCCTTATGGGAGATGGAAAGGGAGAGAAGTGACGGGCGCTGGGCCATCGAAGGAAAGAAGGAAGGGGAAAAGATGGATGGAGTCATCGGGCTTGGCCATGAACAGTCCACTTCAAAACTGATTCGCGTCACTCCTTATCTCTTCCCGCGCGCGCGTGCGAACACACATACACATACATACATACATACATACATACACACACACACACACACATGCACACAAACACACACACACACACATACACACAAACACACACACACACAAACGGGTGGCCTCTGCAGTGCGGTCTAATGCTCTCTAATCGCCATCCATCAATCCACACGTCTGCGGACCCGTCATCCACCTCCCCTCCCCCCCACACACACCCACACCCACACACTCCACTCTGTGATGACCGCGACGTCGAGCCCAATTGAGGGACAGGGAGGAGGAGAGGGGAAGGGGGGAGCTGAGGGGAAGGGGAGGGGTGGAGGGAGAGGAAGAGGGAGAGGGAGAGGGGGGAGGGGATGTAGAGGAAGAGAGATAGGAAGTAGAAGGAGAAGAAGAGGGAAGAGGGGTGGAGAAGGAGAAGGAGAAGGAGAAGGAGGAGTGGGGGAGGGGGAAATCGGTGATTTTGATTTACGGCGAGATTACAACTCCGGGAGAAACGGCAGGCGAATGATGAAAAGAGGGTGGGGGTTATGGCAAAAATGAGAACGAACAGAAAAAAAAGATGAGAGCACAGGAAAACGAAAGAGAAATACAGAGAGAGAAAAAACAAAAAAGGAAAATTAAAATTACGAAAGAGGGAAAATTGCAAGAGAAGCAGTAGGAGGCGGTCAAATTAAGGCGATGATCCACGAGAGAAGAAGAATATTACTCCGCAGATGATTAAATTACAGAGATACGGCTTCGAGAGAGAAGGATAGGAAGAGGCGAGAGAAAAGGGTAAAGAAGAGAAGAGAAGAGAAGAGAAGAGAAGAGAAGAGAAGAGAAGTGAAAGACGGAAGGGATAGCGCTGCGGGTAAAACGATATGAATGACAAGATTGAAGATGATGATGAGAAGGGGGATGAGTAGGAGATATAATGAGGATGAGGATGAGGAGGAGGAGGAGGGAGAAGGGAGAGAGGAGGAGGAGGAGGAGGAGGAGGAGGAGGAGGTGGGAGAAGGGAGGGAGAAGGTAGAGAGAAGGAGGAGGAGGAGGAGGAGAAGTGGGAGGAGGAGGAGGTGGAAGAGAGGAGGAGGAGATGGAGGGGGAGAAAGAAAAGGAAGATGCGTATTACTTGCTCTTCTGGCCTTCACTCTGCTGAACCTTAGTAATAAGCGATGCTTCACGAAAGGTAACATAATAGAAACTCCGAAACTTGCTCATCAAAATTTCTTCGGAGAAAAAACGCTTCAAATTTGAATCGAAAGAAGAAAAGGGAAACAGAAAAGATTAAAGAAAGAAAATAGAAGGGGAAATTAGAGAATATGGGGAAGGGGG